>CAUYPK010042198.1:0-15526 GCA_963574355.1 Loris lydekkerianus | reverse complement strand
CTTCTTCCATGACTTAGCAATTATGAATTGGGCTGCAATAAACATTCTGGTACAGATGTCTTTGTTATATTGTGACTTTTGGTCTTCTGGGTATCAACCTAGAAAAGGAATTATAGGATCGAATGGCAGGTCTATTTTTAGGTCTCTAAGTATTCTCCAAACATCCTTCCAGAAGGGACGTATTAGTGGGCATTCCCACCAGCAGTGTAGAAGTGTTATTTAATGAGAAACAAAACTGAAGGCACAGTTTTATATTTCTCCTTTTAAAATTTGGGGCACTAACATAGTAATTCTTTTCCTTTATTTTAAATTAGACTCGTTCATGTGCAACTAGGAATTCACTTTAACTAGAGTATAATAAGTTATTTCAAATTACATTTAGTTATCAAATTGAGTACCTAGAAGGTGACAGGAACTATTCTAGATCCTAGAATATCTGAGAGAATAACGCAGCAGCTATTCTTTTGTTCACTGTAGCTGTAATTCATTCAGAAAGACACCAGAATATAATCAAATGAACAAGTAAGTAAGATAATTTCAGATTAACATGTATTATGAGGAAATTAAAACTGAATGAGATGAAGGAACTGAGGATGAATTTATGGCTTTGGTTGGGGAAAACTTTGGGATTTTCTGCTTGGATCCTTTACTTATCTGAACAATGGCTGGAAGTATGGTTATTCGATTATCTACTAAGAGTACCTGGGAAGGTGAGATATAGGAGTTTAAAAGGAAAGTACAGCAATTAAGAAATATGGAGAATCCTCAAAGAATTCAAGTTAGACCTCCCATTTGATCCTGCAATCCCATTACTAGGTATCTACCCAGAAGAAAAATATGGTTTTATCATAAGGGAATTTGCATTACAGTATTAATCGCAGCTCAATTTACAACTGCCAAAATGTGAAAACAACCTAAATGCCCACCAATCCAGGAATGGATCAACCAGCTGCCATATACGTAGACCATGGAATACTATTCAGTCATTAAAAAAGATGGAGACTTTACATTAACATGGAGACTTTTATTAACCTAGATGGAGGTGGAGACATTCTTAGTAAAGCATCACAAGAAATGAGAAGCAAGAATCCAATGTACTCAATTCTGACATAAAGGCGGTAGAGGAGCTAACACAAGATGGGGGGGTCAGGGGATGAGGGATGGGGGAGAAAGGAGAAGGAAGGAGGATTGGGGCTCACAGTGTATGGCACATCTCTTGGGGGTGGGAGACAATTATAAGAGGGCCTTATCTAACAAATGCAGTCAGTGTAAACTAGTTCTTTGTACCCTCAATGAATCCCAAACAATACAAGCAAACAAACAAACAAACAAAAAAAAAAGAAGGAAGGAAGGAAGGGAAGGAAGGAAGGAAGGAAGGAAGGAAGGAAGGAAGGAAGGAAGGAAGGAAGGAAGGAAGGGTTTAAGAATTACCATAGCTCAGGAGGGAGTTGAGTGACTGTGGTTTCATTTCTTAAGATGAGTTTAAAGGGAACTGGTAGCTGTGGTATTTCACCTACTGAGGTGACTCAGAAAAAGCACAGTCAGGTTTTTATTTTGTTAACAAAAGAAGAAAATTACTTGTGTTTGCGATTTTTTTCATTATAATGACGAACTTGTAAACAGAAGGCATAGAAGAAAGATGGTGCATGGTGACAGTAGAACAAAAGTGCCTGAACATAGGTTTTAAGCCTTGGTGAATTCAAATAAGTATTATATTCTTCATATACAATCACATATCTGAAATCCTTGGGACAAGTTTTATTTTATAATTCAGCATATTTTTGACTTAAATAAGTTAACATGGTGTTGTTTATGTAACATTTCAAATAGGGACTAGACAAGAATTCAATAATTAGAAATACTTCTTTTTCTTCTTTTTATTTTTATTTTTTTGGTTCACAATTCTTTTTATTATAGAAGATTATTACATAATCCTATTATAGCATAAGAAATAATTCTTTTTAAAATTAGTTATTAAATGAAACTAAACATAATATATGAGCACCACATAGTGAGACTACTACTTCTTAGGTTGTATTCTAAAAATTTCTAGCTCTTTGTTTAAACTCATTTGTTTGTTTGTTTTTATTTGAAGATTCATTGAGGGTACAGAAAAACAGTTTACATTGATCGCTTTTGTTATGTAAAGTCTCTCTTATAATTGTGTTTTGCCTCCAAAAGTTCTGTCACACACTGTGACCCCGCACCCCTTCCTTTCTTTCCTCCCTCTGGTCTTCCCTCCCCCCACCCCCTCCCTCTTTCCCTCTCTCTACTTTGCCCTTCCCCCACTCCCCCACCATATACTAGGTCATCAACTGTCCTCATATGAGAATTTAGTATATAGAATTCTTGCTTCTTCATTCTTGTGATGCTTTACTAAGAAGAATGTTCCATTTACATCCAGGTTAATACAAAAGATGTAAAGCCTCCATTTTTTTTAATAGGTGAATAGTATTCCATGGTATACATATACCAGAGTTTGCTAATCCATTCCTGGGTTGGTGGGCATTTAGGCTGTTTCCACTTTTGGCAATTGTAAATTGAGCTGTGATAAATAGTCTAGTGAAAGTGTCCTTATGGTAAAAGGATTTTTTTCCTTCTAGGTAGATGCCCAATAATGAGATTGCAGGATCAGATGGGAGGTCTAGCTTGAGTGCTTTGAGTAAGGGTTCTCCATGCTCTTTCCAAAAGGGTTTTACTAGTTTGCAGTCCCACCAGCAGTGTAACAGTGTTCCCTTCTCTCCACATCCACGCCAGCATCTGCAGTTTTGAGATTTTGTGATGTGGTCCATTTTCGCTGGGGTTAGATGATCTCTCATTGTGGTTTTGATTTGCATTTCTCTAATAATTAGAGGTGATGAGCATTTTTTCATATGTTTGTTAGCTATTTGTTTGTCTTCTTTAGAGAAGTTTCAATTCATCTCTCTTGCCCAGTGATTTAAGGGTTTGTGGGTTCTTTTTATGTTGATTAATTTGAGTTCTCTTTAGATCCTAGTTATCAAGTTTTGTCTGATTCAAAATATGCAAATATCTTTTCCCATTGTGTAGGTTGTCCATTTGATTTGTTTGTTGTCTCCTTAGCTATACAGAAGCTTTTCAGTTTAATTAAGTCCTATTTGTTTATTTTTGTTGTCTCAATTGCCACGGCAGTCTTCATAAAGTCTTTCCCCAGGCTAATATCTTCCACTGTTTTTCCTATGCTTTCTTGGAGGATTTTTATTGTTTTGTGCCTTAAATTTAGGTCTTTTATCCATCTTGAATCAATTTTTTGTGAGTGGAGAAAGGTGTGGGTCCAGTTTCAGTCTTTTACATGTGTATATCCAATTCTCCCAGCATAATTTATTGAATAGGGAGTCTTTCCCAGTGTATGTTCTTGTTTAGTTTATCAAAGATTAGGGGGCTGTAAGACAGTAGTTTCATTTCCTGGTTTTCTATTTGATTACAAATGTCTATGTCTCTATTTTTGTGTGAGATAATTTTTTTTCAACATGTAAATGGATGCATAGTAACATCAAGTGGGAGAAATGATGTTCATAACATGAAATATTTATAATCAGGTCAGGTTTTTACCATAAGTGAGTTTTAGCTCCAAATTTGTGAAAACACCATTCGCTTTTAAAACTTTCGGTATTTTGGAATTTCAATTAAGAGATTTTGAAAGGTCACCAGCTGAGTAACTATTTTCTTTTCAGTGTAGTTTCCAACTTCTACATCCCCCTGACATACATGTCTCAGTCGCCATTTTATTCTGTGTCTTAACTGTTTCTACAAAATTTCATTCAGAAAAACAAAACTCTTCATACCTTATTGACCACCTGGATTTGAAACATGCTGTAGGATTCAGGAATTTTTACTACAGTTCATGTTCATAATAGCTATATTCTTTTGAAGGCCTTTAACAGTGTGTTTCTAGCTCAATTAATTTATTTTTTGGTAAATAGATTGAAATAGAATTTGCCATTTCTTTTTTTAAGATGGAGTCTCACTTTGTCATCCTCAGTAGAGTACTATGACATCATAGCTCACAGCAACCTCAAACTCTTGGGCTTAAGCAATTCTTTTGCCTCAGCCTTCCAAGTAGCTGGGACTATAGGCACCTGCCACAATACCCAGCTATTTTTGTTATTGTCATTGTTGTTTAGCAGGCTTGGGCTGGGTTCAAACCCACCAGCCCTTGTGCATGTGGTTGGTGTCCTAACCACTGAGCTACGGGCAGCAAGACAGTTTGCCGTTTTTTTTTTTTTGTTTTTTTTTAATTATTTATTTTTCTGGCCAATAATTTTTTTGTGACTATTACATTACTTACAGACTTCAAATAAGATTCCAAAAATATTTTCTTCTCACATAGATCACTATCTACATAAGTCTGATTTTCATTTACTTCTGATAATAAACTTATGACCTCTTTTGTATTACAAGACATAGAAAGTAACGTCATATTTTATATTCTAGACATCAATTATAATGAAGAAATGTATTATTTATTTCTTTATAACATAAATGGACTTTGGCCATGGCCCACGTATTCTAGTGATGGGTGGAGAGTGGAAACCATTGTGAAGTAATTCTAAATTTCCCTGGTTTGTGGACATACATGTACTTGAGTAAATCTTATACAGCATTCATAGACACTGACTTCAAGGTGGCGTATTCATCATCCATCCCTATCACAACAATATGGTGGCAGTTCTTTTTTGTATCCAATTCTGGCTCTAAGGAGAAGTCAAATTCCTTTTTTAATGTTTGTGACTCATGCCATTAGAGAATAAATACTAAGGCAATTGTTCAGAGATGTCCTGCCTTGAGACTTACAGTAGTGTGCCCATAAATGATCACCCACTTATGAACTTCTAGCAATCTGCCTTTTAAAGACATTTTTTCTATTTTATTTAGAATATCAATAGCTCTTTCCAGGTGGTACTTTAACCATGCTTCTGGCAATACTGTTGGTATGATGCTTCATTACAATAAATTTCCAACTAATCCATTTACCCTCAACCTATAAAACATGAACTTAATGAAAACAATAGTTACATGTTGGTCAGCTGAGACAATGGAAGGCTGGTGGCTGGGCAAGTGCCTTCCCTAACCTGAAATCTCCAGGTGGAATTTTAAGTTGTGCAGCTCTTCAGTCTTACATTTTACAAGAATAATGTTGGCCTGCTACTATTTCATGGATGCTGAAATAAGATATGAGATTCCTTGGTCAGAGTTACAAGAAAGATTACTATTCTCAAAAAGAACAAAAGACTATCAAGGGTTTTGTGTTCATTCTCTGAACTTCCATACTTATAAGATGATGGAAAGAGTGTCGGATGACATATGACTATGAAGAAGTTGATTTATTTTTAAAGGATCTGAATATTTATAATAATATTATGCATGTAAACATTTCTTCCCCTTGCTCCTAAGAAACACATAATCTCTATTTTCTAATAAAATTAGAGATTTTGAGAACCTTTTGTTCTCAAAAGAGACATTATCTCTTTCAGAAGGCATTTTTTCTACACAAATGTTTTAAGAAGGTTTCTCAGAGCAAAAAAAAGTTGGTGCCTTACTAGCAATACACACAGACATGCAGAAGCTCCACTGAAAACTTCCTCACAATATTCACTTTTTCTTCTATACTGTTTAGAGTTCTTGGGAATTTTTGACAGTATTTTACTATATTGGATACACTAATTTTGGCAGAGGTGGAACCAAAACATTCATTTTGTCCAATGCAGTATTTAAAGTCTAATTGGATGACTTCTATCGTGGGAATTACTGCCCATAAAATGCAACGTAATAATTCAGTAATCCTTACAGAAACTTCGCCAATTAGCCCAGCCCTTACTGAGATCTATGCAATTATCTGAAGAGTACATGATCTATTGATGGTGTTTCCCGAAAAAATTCAATTTCTCTTATCATCATCCCTAAAGTATAAGTCACCATGTTTTAGGAAGGGAAAAAAGTTAATGCCTGTCTTTCACATACAAGTACAATTCCAGGATCACACATGGTGTCCCTGGAAAAGAAAAAAGAAAAAAAGTATCATTTGAAATTACTATAGTTTTTCATGTGTAACTTCAATTGAGGTCAGAGTTTGAAGTTTGAAATTATTTTCAGCTTAGCTATGAGTCTTAATTCAGACATTCCCATCACTTAAATTTGTAATTTTATTTTTCCTACTGAGAGAGAAACATAAGTTTCAGAACATGTAGTCATTGGGGCAGGGTGGTTTCCAATTGGCTCTCTCTTTGTCCCCAGGATCAGTAAAGCAATTTGCTTATATATGCAGAATTAATTAATTAATTAATTAATTATTAAATCGTAACTGTGTACATTGATGCATTTATGGTACTGATTTGGTATACAATGTACTGATTTGGTATACAATGTGAAATGCTTACATTGACCTAAGTAACATATCCATCACAATTATACTCTTGTCTTAATAGTTTTGAAATATAACATTACATCATGCACATTAGGTGAGGTCATCCCAAATACCCTCCCTCGTCCTACTACCCCTGCTCCCCTTCCCTTCTACTTTCTGGACTATAGTTATGTTTTATCTTTCATATGAATGTGTGATTATATATTGATTTCATAGTGGTATTTAGTACATTGGATACATTTTTATCCATTCTTGAGATACTTTATTAAAAAGAATATGTTCCAGCTCCATCCAGGTAAACATAAAAGGTATGAAATCTCTATTTTATGGCTGCATAGTATTCCATTGTGTACATATACCACAATTTGTTAATCCATTCATGGGTTGATGGGCATGTGGGCTGTTTCCATGTTGGCAATTATGAATTGTGCTGTAATAAACATTCTGGTGCAAATGTCTTTGTTGTAAAATGATTTTTGATCATCTGGGTATATACCTAGTAGATGAATTGCAGGATCAAATGGTAGGTCTACTTTTAGTTCCTTTGGTATTCTCCAAACTTCTTTCCAAAAAAGGTCCTTTAAAGAGGCATAGGCTGGCTGATTATATGGAATATCTTTTACCAACTTCTCCTATTAGAGGTTTTTCAATGAACCTCTCCACTTTTACTTTGTAAGTCAAATTTATTGAGTTTCCCTTTCCCAATTTAAAGCCTATCTTTGCATAAATTTATGTATGATTGCATAAATCATGATTATTATTTCTGGCCTTAGAAATATCTGATGATGTCAGCATTCGTGACTATGTACAGCAACAAACAGCCTTCAATGGTTCTTCCAGTGGAAGGTAACTTGCAATATCAAATATCTTCTAGTATAAACCCATCAGGTTATCACACTGGTTAGAATCATTTAAAAAAAAGTGAGTGGTACTAACAACATTTTCTATAAACATTTCCTTGATCTGAGAAGTAATCTATTCTTGTTTAATGTTCACTATTATAGATGACTTGAACAATTAAAAAGTTTCCTAATAGCTGGACCAATGGGAACTGGGGCATGAGAAGATTTAGTCAATTGTCTACTCTAAAAATGGCTAGAGTGTTATACCCTTACTATACATAGTATCCATGGCCATTCTAAAATCAGATAAAGACAATGGTTCTAGTCATTATTTCTGATCAAAAACACTAATTCTTAAACCACCAGTTTCAAATTCAAACTGCCTTTTCCACCGATAGATAGATTTACTATATATTGAGCACCAGTATATAGCAAACCTACGTAACATTTGGCCGACATTTTGCAAGGGTATTTGTAGTCTAGACTTCACAATTAGAGATTGGAAGAACAGATTTTGAACTCTCACTCAATTTGTTTCAGATTCTAATTTTTAACGTGGTGGATAAATTTAGTCTCTGTTCAAATATTTGTTCTAACAGATAGTGGTCCTTTTACTTTGATTTGAGTTTCTCTAGATTAAGATAGATAGAAAAAATTTTCCTTGATATTTTAAAATATGAATGTGGATCAGATCAGAGTAGTTCCCCATCCCACAAATTTTGATGATAGGCTTTCAAATTCCTAGTAGAAATTCCGTCAATTCCTATTTTTAATTCCTTTTTTCAAATCGCATTAATATTATTTCCATTATGAAGCTTTGTGATGGTAACTGAGCTATCATGACATTTACTACTTTCAAGATGTTATCTTTTCATTCCATTAGTAAACATATATTAGAATCCTAAGATTGGAGGGAGATTCTTGTCTCAGCACGTATCATAATCTGTGTTAATGGCACTGAGTTGGACATGTGCATGGCCATCGTGATGACAGTCTAGGATTTGTACCTTATAGGTATCTTTCATGTAGGTTGTTGAGGATATGACCTTTGAATGTCAATCTGCAAAATCTCTGCCTTTACTTGAGATAGCCCGTCAATTTTCATCCTATTAGAAAATACCTACTCACAAAAATTTACAGCTACTTTAAGACCAGTTCTTAAGTACTCAAGTTCAATGATGAAAATTATTCAGTATTCTAGAATTATCAATGCTTGATAATTCCCCATGATCATTAACTCTAAGAATACATGTAAATAATTGTTTTTTAGGCTTCTTTGAATTTTCCCCTGGAAAATATTCTTGCTTTGTAATAGAATGCTCTCAAGATTGTATAGAAACATCTTCATATTCTTTGATTAACTGTATACTTTTAAAATGAATAAGCAATAGTCAAAGTTGAGTTACTTTTTTGAGTAAACATAACATTTGCTCAGTGGGCAAGCAAGCATGAGATTGCTTAGGGACAGTGGCTTGTAAAAAACAAAAACTTATTTCTCACAGTCCTGGAAACTGGGCAGTACATGATTAAGGCTCTGGCAGATTTTGTGTTGAGGACACACTTCCTGGTTCGTATGTGAATCTCTTCTCAATATGTTCCTCACGTAAGACAAGGGGCAAGGAAGCTCTCTGAGGTCTTTTTTAATAAGTTGATTAATGCCATTCCTGAGGGCTCCACCTCGTGACCTAATTACCTCCCAAAGTTTCCACACCCGGCTGTCATCACATTGGGGATAAAGTTTCAGCATATGCATTTAGGGAGAACAAACATGTTCAGTGTACTGAGGAAGACTCGCTTTATACTGAGTTACGAACAGCTGATGTTATTTATCGGTATAACATGCAATCTGATCATGAAAAATATCCCATTATATTAACATTAACTGTGCTACTATTAACTATAGCTGGGTAGGCGGCTAGCAGTTTTAGCAGTTCGTTATTACAGAGTAAACACATATCCATATGTTTTTGCATTTACCATCTACCTGAGTTCAAAGAGCTGTTGCCATTTCTTTTTACATTCTGGTGAAGAAATTGATTCTTGAAGAGGAAACCTACTAATCTAAGTACAAATTTCCTAAGTGGAAGGCTAGAATGCTAATTATTGTTATTTGCTATGATCCTTTTTACCATACAATGCCAAAAAACTCAAGTACAAAACTTTTCAAATAGATAAGAAGAACCAATGTATCAAAAATGTTTGAAAACTTAGGTTTCAGTGTTGACATCAAGGTATTTTTAAAACTCGAAGCTAAATGTAAGTTGAAAAGGCAAAAAGGTATCACATATAGAATATATTACCCATAAATTTTTACTCAGTTTTACAGAAAACAGTATTTAACAGCTATGTGATTTAAAGTTTTAGAATAATAACCTTAAAAATCGACATAACTATTTTTTCTAAAATTGAAGTGTACTGCAGACTCACAGGCACAAGTTACTCTGTACTGTCACTGAAGTGTGTCTCTGTGTTTTATCTGCTGGCAAATCTCTGCTGTGTTCAGTGCATTCACTGCATCTTGAATCTTTTTACCAAGACTCATGTGGATTTGAAGAATTTTCAATCTAATTTTATTTCCTCTGATACTGTAAACTATTTTAAATTAAGATATCTATTCTGGTGCCATGCTCAGCTCAGAAATCTCATATTTTCTGAAAAAAGGGTATCAAAGAAATTGTAGGATCCATTTTCATTTTATTCATGATTATGGATATCTGTTTTGAAAATTTTCAAAGCTGGTGTAGCATAAGCATTAGTAGAAAATGACTATATATCTCTTAAGGATGGAAAGACTCATTTACGGATCTTTTGCTGGTATATAGATTCAACATCCTCCAGGGAGACACACAAATTCTTATAATGTGCCTATGCGTACAATTTTGCATTGATGCTTAGGTTTAGCTGACAGATGTGTAAAATCATAAATAATTGAAAGACTCCCTACTGATCTCACAGCTGTACTGTAAAGGCTGAAGCTTGTGAATTACTGCAGGGACAGTTAGCAATAAGCCACATAATATCACTCATATCCACTGCAAGGCACTCATTTGTAAATGTGAGATTGAAATTATGCATACAAAACAACTATTTTTGTTATGAAACATTCTTTTTTAAGGTATAATATTTAGTTTATGAACTGGCTATAATATTTTTTAGTAGTTAGGCTATGAGAATTATGGAGTTTAACAAATAGCATCAAATTAGCATAAATGTGCTTCTGTTGCTTTCGAATTTTATTTTCTTAATTGCTCATGCTTCTGTTAATACTTCACATATTTATTTTGAAATTAAGTGGTGCATGAATTTGGTTTGATTTATAGTAAGAAATCACACATGTGTAGGTTTTATAATGTCTGTTCATGTAAGACTGCATATCACTGATAACAACTGAAGTCAACCCAAAATTAACTCGAAAACATTTAGTGTTTTGGAAGTTAAGTGACTTTGGGAATAGAAACTTTTTTCTCTTTTTTGAGTTGTTTCCTGCGTGTTGCACGTGGAAGGAAACCTTTCCCCGCTGTGCTTCTCACTTATAGACAAAAAGTAGAGAAAATGACACTGTTCCTCATTTCCTTAGGAAGAAATATGAATAGTTATGTTTTTTGCTATAATAATTATATGTATATAAATAAAAATGATCCAATTAATAACACATTTATCAATTGCATTAGTTTTTCATAAAAAGCAATGGGTAAGCTACAAAGAAATTAAGATATAATTTTATTTTCCTTTACAAATTCTTCAAGAGCATGGAAGATTTTACTTTTATAGATCAAAGAAAGAATGTTCAGATGGCTAAAAGGGATCCCTGCCAATCTCGCTCTATCTATTTTTCTGTAAAAACATGTAAACCGTGGTTGATAAACTATGTCATATACTACACATGATTAACTGTTATAAAAACAAGATTTCCAATACCTTCGTTCATTGGAGGGGTGAGCCAGTGGCTGCAGTCAAGTCAACCATTATTGAAGGCTATTCCACACCTGTGTGGTGCCTCACACATCATCCACAGCCCTTGACAATCAGCCCTCCGCCTTGCCTTGCATTGCATGGGCAGCTGAGATGTGGAAGGGCCAAACTTTGCTTTCTATTTTACTGTCAATTAATTTTCATAATACAAGTAAATGTAGCACCTTATTTCTTATGGTTTTTCACCCCATCATGGCTTCTGCAGTGTCTCAAAAGAAAGCAGAACCAAAAAAAAAAAAAAAAAAGAAAGAAAATTTAAAGATGAAGGAAGATTGTTCAATGAAAAGTGGACAGATGACTAGTGTGTTGGGGTTTTTTTCTTCTTTTTTAGCAGCAAATATTAAAACACTCTGTTTGATTGGTAGGGAATTTGTGTGAGTTTTCAAAGACTACAATTTTAAAAGGAATTATGTGCAAAAATATTCTGCCAGATTGGATGTGCATGAAAAAGATTGTGTAGTGAGGACAATATAGTAGAATGGAAAAACAAAAAAGTATGTCTTTCTCAGAGAATTGTTTTAAAGTTACAACTCAGATGGATTCCATTATCAAAGCTAGTTATATGGTAACATACTTAATAGCAAAGAAATAAAAGCCATTTACTGATGGTGAATTTATTGATTCATGTATGGAAAACATGGCAGATCTACATTTGCCTTGAACAAAAGGGGGATATTTCCAAAATCAGCTTATCCTCCCAGAGTATAGCCAGGTGAATTTAAGAATTTAGAAAATCTTTCAAAAGAAGTTTGGAGAGTAAAGCTAATCTTTTAAAATTTTATGCTTTGGTGATGGATGACAGCCCTGACGCCACAAATATGTCTCAACTTGCCATTTTTATCAGAGGTACCAATGATGAATGTAATGTCACTGAATAAATGGCTACTTTAGTGCCATTACATGATTCAACTAAATCAAGAGATTTATATGAAGCAGTAAAATATATATTAAAGTGATTTTCTTTGTCCATTGGCAACATATGTGGCATAGTACTGACGGTACCCTGGAGATCGTAGATAAAAGAGAGAGACTTGTAAAATTAATAGAAGACAATGCAATTGGTGCCCCAAACTCAATATTTGATGAAGTATCATCACAAAGAAAATTAAGAAAATGTATCAGGAAAAACTTAAAAAATGGATAACCACGCAAATTATCATCAAAATTATGAATTTCATTAAGGGGCAAGGGATTGAATCATCACCAATTCCAGGAATTCCTTAAAAGTGTTGATGCTGACTATGGCAACATCATTTACTTTTGAAAGTAAGATGGCTAAATCAAGGCCAAATGTTTAAAAGATTTTAGGATTTGTGGCCTATTATCAAGTCATTGATGATATCAAAAACTAAATTTGTGCCAGGATTTGACAATGCAAGCTGGTTTATAGATTTAGTATTTTTACTGCATTTAAGTGCTCAGTTAAATGAGTTAAACATGGATCTTCAAGGTGAAAACCACCTCATCAATACAATGTTTCAAACCATAACAGTGTTCCAAATGACACAAATTATGGCAAGCTCAAATTAAGGTAAATAATCTTATTCCTTTCCATACATTGGCTACACATAGTCCTATGAACAGCAAAAACTATTCAGCCTTGCTTTTCAATTTGATACAAGAACTTGAGAACAAATTTCAGTCTACATAAATACGTTACATGGCATTTTCCAAATGGAATTCATAGAGCTGGAACTTGAAGAAAAATTTGATCTTATCTCTTTACTGGGCTATTATTGATCCTATCTTCCCAGAGACAAATACTCCTTGCTTCACAATCATGCCTTTTCCTATAATCATTTTTTTTTTTTTCAGCATCTGCGAGCAACTCTTTTCATGAATTAAGGGCAAAATTAGAAAAATAATATCTAATGAGCAGCTTGAGAACACCCTGAGAATTGCACCTACTTCCATCAAACCAGATACTGATGTGTATGATGTCAAATATCTCACCAGTTTGACGTTGCCCGATTTTCTTTTACTTTTATAATGAAAAAATCGAAACACCCAAAGACATTACTTAGTATGTACATTTCTATGTTAGTGATTGAAAACTTTGGACCTGCCCAATGATTTTAAAAGACTCTCTTAGTGGGCTGCTGCTAAATTGGGATTATTATGGGCTTGACACCCATAGCTCAGTGAGTAGGGCGCCAGCCGCATACACTGAAGCTGGTAAGGTTTGAACCTTACCTGGGCCTGCTAAACAACAATGACAACTGCAACCAAAAAGTAGCCGGATGCTGTGGTGGGTGCCTGTAGTCCTCGCTACTCAGCAGGCTGAGGCAAGAGAATTGCTTAAGTTTGGGAATTTGAGGTTGCTGTGAGCTATGACACTATGGCACTCTACAGAGGGCAACATAATGAGACTGTTTTAAAAAAAATAGGATTATTATGTAAGGACATTTTTGTTTATTTGTGGTGGTGAATATTCTGAAAATCATGTACAGACCTTTTTGTTATTGTTGTTCATCAGCTTTCATTAGTGTTCATGTATTTAATGTTTCATCAAAAACAACTGTTCTGATCTGGCCAGAGATGTCAAAGGTTGGACACTTCTGCTATAAACTTTCTTCTTAGAACTATTTTTGCCATATCCTATAAGTTTTGGTATGTTTTGTTTCCATATTGGTTTGTCTAACAATACTAATAAAATTTCTCTTTTGACTTCTTCTTTGACTCATTGATTGTTCAGGAGCACGCTGTTCAATTTTTATTTATTTATTTATTTTGGCAGTCTTTGGACAGGGTCAGGTTTGAACCCACCACCTCAGGTAGATGGGGCCAGCACCCTACTCCTTTGAGCCACAGATGCCACCCCACACTGTTCAAATTTTATGTACATGACTTTCCAAATTTCCTTCTACTATTGATTTCTAGTTTCATTCCACTGTTCGGGAAGATACATGATATGGTTTCAATCTTCTGAAATTTCTTTTTTTTTTTTTTTTTTAATAATTTTTATTGTTAAATCATAGCTGTGTACATTAGTGCAATCAAAGGGTACAATGTGCTGGTTGCATATACAATCTGAAATATTCTCATCAAACTGTTCAACGTAGCCTTCATGGCATTTTCTTAGTTACTGTATGTAGGCATTTGTATTCTGCATTTAGTAACTTTCGCCTGTATGCATTCTAGGATGCACTGTAGATGTGGCCCCACCCATTACCCTTACTCCACCAAAACCTCCCCCCTCCCTTACACTTCCTTGGCCTTTTCCCCATAGTCTTGTGCTATAGTTGGGTTATAGCCTTCATGTGAAAGCTATAATTTAGCTTCATCGTAGAGCTGAGTACATTGGATACTTTTTCTTCATTCCTGAGATACTTTGCTAAGAAGAATATTTTCCACCTCCATCCATGTAAACATGAAAGAGGTAAAATCTTCATCTTTCTTTAAGGCTGCGTAATATTCCATGGTATACATGTACCATTTGCTAGTCCATTTGTGGGTCGATGGACACTTGGGCTTCTTCCATGACTTAGCAATTATTAATTGGGCTGCAATAAACATTCTGGTACAGATCTCTTTGTTATATTATGACTTTTGGTCTTCTGGGTATAAACCTAGTAAAGGAATTACAGGATCGAATGGCAGGTCTATTTTTAGATCTCTACGTATTCTCCAAACATCCTTCCAGAAGGAACATATTAGTGTGCATTCCCACCAGCAGTGTAGAGGTGTGCCCTTTTCTCCACATCCACACCAACATCTCTGGTTTGGGGATTTTCTTATGTGGGCTACTCTTATTGGGGTTAGGTGATATCTCAAAGTCATTTTGATTTGCATTTCTCTGATGATTAAGGATGATGAGCTTTATTCATGTGTTTGTAGATTGTGCGTCTGTCTTCTTTAGAGAAGTTTCTCTTCAAGTCCCTTGCCCACCCTGAGATGGGGTCATGTGTTCTTTTCTTGCTGATACTTTTGAGTTCTCTGTGGATTCTGTTTATTAGACCTTTATCAGAGATATAACCTGCAAATATTTTCTCTCATTTTGAGGGCTGTCTACTTGCTTTACTTATTATGTTCTTGGCTGTGCAGAAGCTTTTTAGTTTGATCAGGTCCCAGTAGTGTATTTTTGATGCTGCTTCTATTGCCTGGGGAGTCCTCCTCATAAAATATTCACCCAGGCTGGTTCCTTCAAGAGTTTTCCCTGCACTTTCTTCAAGTATTTTTATAGTTACATGTCTTAAGTTTAAACCTTTTATCCAGTGAGAGTCTATCTTAGTTAATGGTGAAAGGTGTGGGTCCAGTTTCAATCTTCTACAGGTTGCCAGCCAGTTCACCCAGCACCATTTGTTAAATAGGGAATCTTTTCCCCACTGAA
>CAUYPK010042197.1:0-12976 GCA_963574355.1 Loris lydekkerianus | reverse complement strand
CACCGCCATCACACTGCCACCACCGCCATCACTGCCATCACTGCCATCACACTGCCATCACCGCCATCACACTGCCATCACTGCCATCACACTGCCATCACCGCCATCACACTGCCATCACTGCCATCACCGCCATCACACTGCCACCACCGCCATCACCGCCATCACTGCCATCACACTGCCATCACTGCCATCACACTGCCATCACCGCCATCACACTGCCATCACTGCCATCACCGCCATCACTGCCATCACCGCCATCACACTGCCATCATGGCCATCACACTGCCACCACTGCCATCACACTGCCACCACTGCCATCACCGCCATCACACTGCCATCACTGCCATCACCGCCATCACACTGCCACCACTGCCATCACCGCCATCACACTGCCATCACCGCCACCACTACCATCACCGCCATCACACTGCCATCACCGCCTTCACACTGCCATCACCGCCATCACACTGCCATCACCGCCATCACACTGCCATCACCGCCATCACACTGCCACCACTGCCATCACCGCCATCACACTGCCATCACCGCCATCACACTGCCATCACCGCCATCACTGCCATCACCGCCATCACACTACCATCACACTGCCATCACCACCATCACTGCCATCACCGCCATCACACTGCCATCACCGCCATCACACTGCCATCACCGCCATCACACTGCCATCACCGCCATCACTGCCATCACACTGCCATCACCGCCATCACACTGCCATCACCGCCATCACACTGCCACCACTGCCATCACCACCATCACACTGCCATCACCGCCATCACACTGGCATCACAACCATTTGTTTGGGTGCCTTCCATGTGCTAGATCCTGCATACACGTTGTTTCTAATTTCTCTAACAGTTCTGGATAACTTTGCAGGACTTTATATCAGGGGAATTAAACAGCTGAAATGTGAAAGTAGGCTTCATCTTACTTAGGCAACCAGTTCTCAAAGTAAAGCCAAGGAACCCCTGGGAGGAGTCCTCAATATCCTTTCATGAATTGGCAAGGTCAAAGAATTATCTGAAAAAGGCACTTAAAATACTCCTTCTTTTTCTACGTTTCTGCATGAAGGTGGATTTTCTTAATTCACTTCAAAACAACACAGCAGATTGCAGCAGCAGCAAAGAATATAGTTGTCTACTATTTTCAAACATTAATGAGAGTTTTTCTTAAAATGTAAAACAATGCTACTCATTTTCATTTTCATTTTGGGAAACACAGTTACTTTCAATAAAAAATATGTCATTGACGTTCACGTACAATGGATTTACCAATGTTATTTTTAAATGGACTAATAAATATTTTAAAATATCAGTAGCTTTCACTTCTATTAATAAAATGGTAAAAATACATAGATATAATCTACCAAAACAAAAGATTTTTGTGGATCCTCAATAATTTTAAGAGTGCTAAGGGGTGCCAACCCCCAAAACTTTGTGAACCTCTATATTACATAATAAGGTATTAGAATTTGGCATTAGATAAACTCCTTTGATTCATTCTCTCACCTCTATTCCAAAATAACTGTTTTCATTGCTGGAGAGGAGAATCGTTCCCATTGCTTAAAGAAATCCAAAATTGTATTGTACTTATTATTATACCATACAGCTGGCTGTTAGCTAAATGCACAGGGAATCTTTAAAAAGTATGCTTGTGCTCAAGTCTCTTCAGTTACATTGAAAATTTCTTGAGGATGTGGATAGTAGCAATTCCTTTGGAATATAGCATGTATTGAGTGTTGAATAATAACAGTGATTTATGGTAGGGCACAGCAGCTCACACCTGTAATCTCTGGAGATTACCCTCTGGGAGGCCCAGGAAGGAGGATTACTTGAGCTCAGGAGTTTGAGACGAGCCTGAGCAAGACAAAGACCCTGTTTCTCCTAAAAAATAGAAAAAAAAAAAATAACTAGCCATAGTGGCGGTGACTGTTGTTCCAGCTACTCAGAAGGCCGAAGCAAGAGGATCACTTGAGCCCAGGAGTTCGAGGCTGCCATGAGCTGTGATGATGCCACTGCACTCTACCCTGGGACAAGAAAGTGAGACTCTGTCTCAAAAATAAATAAAAATGAAAACAAAAAACAGTGATTAACTAGAAAAGGAAAGAAGAATTAACATCAAAGGATTTTAGAGTTTTTATGTAGGATAGTAATATGATGCAGAGAAACAAGCATGTTTTACAAAGAAATGCAAATCTGAGCTCAAATCCTGATGCAACCTAGCTAAATTATTAGATTTCTCTGAGCCTCAGTTTCCCAATCTGTAAAATGTCTCAAGAGTCCCTAATTCACAGAGCATTCAGAGAATTAAATGCATTAGGCATATATAACACCAGTCCTATAATAGGCACAGAAGAAATATTACTCCCATTGGAACAGCAACGGGCTGATTCTAGGGCAAACTCCGCTCATCAAAAATTCAAATCCTTGAGTGGACGTGTTTCCCAAGGTAACTTCTCAACCCTTTGCATCTCTTGGCAGCTGAGGACATCATCAGGGAAGGGCGTTTTCCTGTATGTATCCCTCAGACTAGTATTTGGTCCTTTAGAGACAAATTTACAGTCTCTTCTTGACATCATGACACTCTACCCAGGGTGATACAGTAAGACTCTGTCTCAAAAAAAAAAAAAAAAAAAATTGAATACCACACTGCAGTGATATTTTCAAAGCTATAAAAAGTTGCATAATCCAAAGTAGTAGGACAACTCCACTTAGTGGCTGCTAGCTGAACAATCTGAATCTCAAATCTAGACACAATATGGAAATTTTCAAAATACAATTAATGTTCTTAAAATTATTAAATAAAATTTAACTCCCTGGTTACAAAAACACACATGAGAAAATTTAGACAGCAACTCTGTAAGTTTACTAACGGGGTAGATACTCCAGACTGTTTCATTTAAGATTCTTCCCTGGCTTTAGCAACAGAAAATTGGATCGAAATCAAATCACAGGGGCAAAGGTAACATTTACAACCTGAAACTGAATCTAGATGCATAAGTGATGTAATTTTGCCTTTAAAAAAATAGATAAAAATAAGAATTTGTGGAGAGATGGGAGAATGATAATGTTTCTATGACCCAAATTACATGAACAATCTGAGCCATAGAAGCACCTTATAAAAATATTAGTATTTTTTGTTTTGCAATCATACCACACATGGGTAGATTCAGCCCTTCCCTCGTATCTACACTACTTTTTTAAACCTGAAACTTACACTAGGTGGAGCTCCTTGTCTAAGATTTGGAGTGATTTTAAAAAAGGAAAGAGAAGCAAAAAACGACAATTAAAAGCAAATTCAAAAAGGCACTCATTCTTTCACTTTTAAAATACACCCTTAAAATCTGCAGTACCACCAATGTTTTTCTTTCTAATCATTAAAACCATGACAATGAATACAGAGTACTGTTAACATTTAGTACAGGGTGGCGCCAGCAGCAAAGCTGCTGCCTCAGAGCCCAGGACTAGGATGCTGTGGAAGCCAAATGCCCAAGTTCAATTTCACCTGGGGAGGAGGTACAGAGGGCATGGGGGATAAAGTCTTTTAGGGCAAAAATATTTTAACAACATTAATGCTCTCCTGTGTCTAAAGTGAACAGGTATTCAGATAACTCACGACATTCCCAGAGAGACGCTGTTGTTAAAAATAAGAATAGAAAGTTCTTAAAAAACACCAGGTTCTTGGTTCTTATGAACCAAGTACTTAAAAACTTAAAATCAAAAGTTCTTAAAAATACTAATAAAGGGAAAAACATCCAAAATAAAGTCAAACTCCAAAGTTTTCCATGAGACAGACATATGGCATGCCCTTAATCAGACATCTGGGGAAGCCTGAGGGGGGAGGGGACCTTGATCTGAGCGTCCCACATGGTCAATTATGGCTAAGTAGGACTGTAGTTAAAAATAGGCTATCTCTGTACTCTTGAGCCTCACAGCGGACTCTAACTAGGGAAGGCGATAAGGCTTCTGAGATAACAGGGTCGGACTTAGTGATCACTCACTGCTACAGGATAAAACCACCGTTTGCTCCACCCAGTGTTATCCCCTTTGCTATGTCAGGACTGGCTTTCCACCCCAGTGTGCAGGACACACCTCGGACGACGGGCCAGCAGCAAGAACTCTTGCCCCGGGCTTCTGCTGACATAGCCTACGCAGATCTGCCAGTTTACTGGGCTATAAAATCTTGCAGTGTCTTTCTTTTTCCATCAGATTTCCACAAAATCTTGGGTCAGACAAGACATCGTTCTGCTGACAGCTGAATTAAACGGCATAGTAACCTTTGAACAAGTACAAATCATTGCCCTCACAGAAATTTTCCCCCAAGAAGTCCAAGGAACAAGGGTCAGATAAGCATGGGACAGTCAGAGCTATCCCCAACTCTTAATTCCATTTAAAACTACGTATTTGTGTCTGTTACACTAAAACAACTGTGAAAAAAACCAGTTTTCTCGGATGTTTACCTCATACTTTCTGTATGGGAGCTGAACTTTTTTCCTCTACAAACTAATTACTAAATCAAATGACAACTCTGCTACCACAAATGGTTTAGCAAAACTAACACAAACAAAGCAAAACATCACTTTGGAGTTGTTAATTTTCTTTGATGACAGAGGTGATTTTTCAACTAGTATGGAAAACCTGTGGCTTTGGACTCTGAAGCCATTTATTGGTGAAAATAAAGACTGAATAAATTGGACAAATTATTTTAAGTAGCCTTTTTCAATACCTTTAAAAGTGACAGAAGCTTTCATGTAAAATTGACCATCGAATTTTGTATATTTTCATATCAAGTTCTCATTTTGATGGGAAGGCAGGTTCATCTTCTGCTACAATATAATAAAAGCTTCCCATTAATTTTTCAAATGGGTGGGGGGTGCTGAAGCATGTCCTATAGTATACATACTAACACACCAACACATTTTCTCCGAAATATGCATTTTCGCCATCCCTCCCGCCGGGTTGTAGCCAGTGTTAATATTACGCAAATTGATCCTTCCAAGGAAAGCTTATATTCAAATTGTTTCCCTGAAAGATAAAGGTGAGCCAGGCACCTTTGGTCGACTTGTGACACCTTACAAGGGAGGGGATGTTGAATCCACTTGGGAAGAGCAACAGAGACACAGCAGATTTACCACCATCCCTTCTGCTGTCCTTATCCCTAGAGTAACAGCTCCAGAAGAATCCAAGAGGAGAATGGGTAACTGAATAACTGCTGTCTAAAAATATTAAATATAGGGCATTAGGACTGCCAGGAAATTGGTTGATAAAGAAAGCAACAGACTAAACTAGGTTTTAGAATGCCTTTCTCTAGCTAATCTCGTTCTCTCTGTGCTATGGAGGAAAGAACTTGATGAATCAATTGTTTTTCTTTTTACTGACACTCAGTATTGGTCTCGAGTACAATTTCTTTGTCAGCTGAGTAATGTTTAACTACTTCCTTATCATCAACACTGCCTCATAAGCATAATTTAGAACTTTGCCATTGTAATTGGGTATGCTTCCATTTTTTTTCCATTTCATGAACCTTTCAGAGAGAGACATGTGTTAGTCATCAGCAATGTTATCACCTGAGTAATAATTAAAGATAAGGTAGGAAAAACAAAGAGACTGCAGGTACATAGGAGTCATCAAAAAGAGGGACCCCCTCTTTAACTGAAAAGAAACTCCATGCACAGAAATGAGCTGAGGCCTGTCTCCAACTGTGCACATTCTTAGATGTCAAAAGACAGGACTTGGACGAGACTGTCCACACAGCCCTGGGACTGACCTGTGTCCCCATGTTTGGGGACCATGCTCCCCCATAGGAAGCCAAGCTGAGGGTCATGATGGTCATGGTATTTTTAGAGCGTGGAGATGGAATAAAGAGGGAAAGTGATGATTCTGATTTCACTGGCAACTACAGCTTTTGCTAGGAGTGCCCCACCTTCTACTGCAGAGAGGCCAGAAGTTGTAGAAGCTATGAAAGTTGAATGAGATGTTACAGCAGGGAGAAAAGTAAAAACTAACATGTCCCCAACAGGCCAAACTCAAATGTCTGGGGGTCCAAAGTGTAGGTCGTATGACACCTCATATCAGAAAGGTTCACACACACACACACACATGCATGCGCACGCACACACAAACACACACAGACATGTGCACACATTCATACCCACGTTCACGCAGGCACAAACACCCACACACACACCTCAGCCCAGTTTGACTTAATACATCTTTTCTCTGGCCTTCCCTGCCTTACAGCCTTTGTCTCATTCTGCTTTGTATTACAATTAATTGTTTAAATGTCCTTATTCATCAATGGTTTGAAATCCCGAGGTAATTGACTTCCATTGTTCTTTGTTCATGATTGCACACCAGCTACAAGAGTGCTGTGTACATTCTGGGTAGTCGATAAATGTTTATAGAATAAGTAGCAGAAAATTTCATATTTGGAATGGGTTTTAAAAACATGCATCTGCTGCTTTTAAAGTTAGAAGTCTTAATGAAAGCTTCAGGGGTCTTTCAAAATTGTATCTTCTTATTCAGAGAGAAATCCATTTTGTTAAAAACTAGTTCTATTAATAGAGCAAATTGACCAAATGTTTCATTTCCTCTCCTTACCCCTGAATTTCCCTAATCCACAGGCATTTCGCTCTTCTTTGGTGAGCTGCACATAACGTTAAGCCCGGATGGTAGACCCCATGCTACACCCCCAGACAGAAGCCTCTAGCAGCTAGTGATTTTCAACCAGTGTGTCATAGCACCCTGGTGTGCCATGACAGGATCTTAGGTGTGCCACACAAATGTTTACAGATTGTTAATGAAATTATGTTTGAAAGAAGTTCAAAGCACAGTAAGTATATTCTTTTTGTTACTTTTTTTTTTTTTTTTGGATCAACATAATTTAAGTGTGCCACAGAACTTTAACTATAGGTTTAAGTGTGCTGTGACATTAAAAAAAAATGTTCAAAAACACTGCTCTAGCTGCTAGAAGCGTCTTGCCCAAGTCACGACTCCTTCTGGGGACCACCAACATCCAAAATGGGCTGTGTATGTGGGAACAGAAATTCCCCCAGCCCTCTCACTCTAATCAGAAACAACCTGGAGGTGATGGCAGTTCCAGAGCGCCCCGCACAGCAGGCTGAGGCCTCTGCTGGCACCACCACCAGCCCAGCCTCTGCCTCTGCCCAGTCCTGCGTCCTTCCCTGGTGTTGGCCCTAATAAGTTCCTGGGACAGTTGTGTGCCTTCTACAGCCCACTTGCCAAGAAACACAATCTGTGAAAATTGCTGAATTTCAGACATTCAGCACACAGAAATCACTAAAAGGAGATGTCCCAGTTCTCTCTGATTTTAGAAAACAATGATGGGGGGTCCAAAGCTTAGCTCATATGACACCTCATCTCAGAAAGGTTCACACACACACACACAGACATGAACCTGGGAACCAGTGACAGAGTCTGGGGAAAACTTGTGGCTCATGCTCAGGGCCTTGGTTCTGGATCTTTATTTTATTTTTTATTTTTCAGATGACAGATGACTTTTCCATGCAACATATACTTCCAGATTTTTCCAACTCCTCCCCTCCACCATAATTATTTGGGAGAATAAAGCAAAGAGCAGCAGCACAGACATTTTGAAGGACAGGTGGGCTATTGATAAAACCTTTTTATAAGCATGTGAATGATGACATGTTAAACATGAAATTATTGAGTTAGAAAGAAAAATTCTCAGTGCATAAAATTTTTCAACATATCGTGTTTTTGTGTAAAAACAGAAGCAAGTCTTTTTGTTAGACCTCCACAACACAGGCAATGCCAAAGCAGATAAACATGTACTATTGATGGGTAAACACGTTACTGACTGCTGCTGAAACCAATGAAATGTGCATATTGTAACCTTTCGTTCATGTGACTTATCTTCTTGCCCATTTCACTTTTATCGTCACTTAGCTGTTTATTTGCTGAGCATAACTGTTGTCATCACGAGTAAGAACGTTCACAGCATCATTAAGTACAGTGTAAACGTCTGAGCTTTCTCCATTCATCCTTGCCTGCCTTCTTACCTGGAAATTATCCATGAGTAAAATTACATAAAGTCAATAATCACACAAATCACAACTCACGAGTGCTACAGAAACTCTCGAGAACCTGAATTGTTAGCTGTGCACCAGGAACCATTGGGTAATGAGGCAAATAAGCAAAGCTGATGAATTTACAGTCTCTTGTACTCACCTGACCATAGCAGCATCTCTCCTTTCCCTTCTCTTCCCTCCCTTTCTTTCTTTCTTTCGAGACTGAGTCCTACTCTGTTGCCCTGGGTAGAGTGCTATGACATCATAGCTCACAGCAACCTCAAACCCTTCGGCTCAAGTGATCCTCCTGCCTCAGCCTCCCAATTAGTTGGGACTACAGGCACCCACCACAATGCATTTTAGTCGAGATGGGGTCTCCCTCTTGCTCAGGCTCGTCTCAAACTCCTGAGTTCAAACCATCCACACACCTCAGCCTCCCAGAGTGCTAGGATTATAGGCAGGAGCCACCCTGCCCAGCCTTTCTCTCTTTCTCATACAAAAAATACCTATATACTCGAGTATAAGCCGAGTTTTTCGGCACAAAATTTGTTCCGAAAATCCCAAACTCAGCACAAATTTTGTGCCGGAAAAAACTCAGCTTATACTCGAGTATATGCGGTAATACGGGAATAAGAGTGTAAACCATATTGGTAAACTTAAAGCCATTCTATTTTCCTTAAACAATCATTAAACTTTTTTTTTTTTTTTTCTTTTTGCAGTTTTTGGCCCGGGCTGGGTTTGAACCCACCACCTCCAGCATATGGGGCCGGCACCCTACCCCTTTGAGCCACAGGCGCCACCTCAATTATTAAACTTTAATACCTGATATATTATTAGTAAGACATAACCTGTGATGCCCACACAAATGCCCAATGCATGCCAGTGCTACAGTGGAAAGACGTGCCGGGAGCAATGCTGAGCCCGGGGTGGTCACAGCAAGATGGAGATGTGGTCAGACTGACAGCGCAGACAGGTCTGGAGTCAGAGGATGGAATAAAAATGAAGCAAGGTTTCAGCAAGCTGTCACAAAACCCTGGTGAGAGATGATGAGGGTCTGCCCAGCACAGGTGACTGAAAATATCAGCATTCCGGCCGAGACCACCCACACCGGGGTGGTCTCCATTAATTCCCACCCTTGTGGATGGAGCTCCCGGAAAGAGGCGGGCAAGGCCAGCTGACCAGGACAACTTTCTGCTTTTCACCTCTCTCTGCTTTTGAGAAGGGCCTTATTACTATGACTAACAAAGCAGAATGGCCCATGATTAGATTTGGAAGCCCTCACACTCAATAACAAGAGAGTGGAGAATCAAAATGGAATCTGTAGGTACAAGAGTTTGTCTGAATTTAGGGAAATAGTTTGATTCCATTTGATTTTTTCCTCCTAAGCTCCTATCTGTTAAAATATGATTATACTGTCAGACGCAAATATACTCACTTATCTGGAAACAGAAACCACTTTACTAGGGCTAATCACCTAATCTGCGTTTTACTCTAATCCCTCCTGTTCCCCACCCCCTGCCACAGTAGGGTTGCCACTTTGGACTCACAAAAGAGCTTTATATAACTTCCAGATAAAAGACCGATTCAGAGGTACTTGAGGAAGTCTCCCCTGGGATGCATCAAAATTCTATCTTGGGCAGTACAGACGACAAAAGCCGGTTAAACTGGTTAAAAGCAAATGTACCTGGTGAAAACATTTTATGACTATGACTCTAGAACCAGACTCCTGGATTAAAAAAACCAGGCTCCCTCCATCTACCACTCACTGGCCCTCGGCAGATTAAGCTGAACCTCGGCCTGTTCACCCATAAAATACGATGATGAGAAGTTCCTGCATCTTAAGGTTGTACGGAAATTAAATGCGACTCATGTGAAGTCCATGGCCCAGTGACGGAGGGAGAGCCAGGAATGTACTGACACTGCCATCCCGCACACACACTGTAAAAACCTACCAGCTGTTTTAAAACAATCACTTGTCAATAGAGAGCTTTACAGCCAGCCGTTTTTCTTCCCTACAAATGGATCAAAAACAAATTCCAAGAACTCAAAACAACACCCAAACCGGAGACCTCTCCATAGAGGGAGGCTGGGGGAGAGGGGGAGAGGCAGCTGAGTGCACACACTGCAACAGAATGCAAGGAAATAATACAGGGAAACCCTGTGACTTTGGCACTCTACTAATTTTAGGATCAGAGATTTCTGAGGATTTGCGGAGCATCTCACAAGCCTTCTTCGGAGGCTTTCACGGTCCCAGACAGATGGAGAATTCACAAGGCCGGGCTCAGATCAACGTGGGGAAGTAGGCTCTGAGCACCGGGTAACTCAGGCAGGGAAACGGGATTTCTAGGGTGCTTGTCCCCTAGGGTACCATCGTTTCCTATGAGAAGGTGGGAAGTGAAATGATGCAGAGGGACACAGAGGAAAACACACAATGTGAGGGCGGCGCCTGTGGCTCAAAGGAATAGGGCGCTATTCACATACGCCGGAGGTGGTGGGTTCAAACCCAGCCCCGGCCAAAAACTGCAAAGAAAAAAAAAAAAATCACACACACAATGTGAATCCTGAAAGAAGATTTTATTAAATATATATATATTTATTTATTTATTGAGACAGAGTCTCACTTCGTCACCCTGGGTAGAGTGCTGTGGGGTCACAGCTCACAGCAACCTCAAACTCCTGGGCTCAACCGATCCTCTTGCCTCAGCTTCCCGAGTAGCTGGGACTATATGCCCACCACAATGCCCGGCTATTTTTAGAGATGGGGTCTCACACTTTCTCAGGCTGGTCTCAAACTCCTGGGCTCAGGCAATCCAGGGTGTGAGGATTACAGGCGTGAGCCACTGCACCCGGCCTCCAAAAGATTTTTAGATGAGGAATGGAAGACTCGCATCAAAGCCCCGTAGACAAAACAGCTGATTAGGTGGCAATTGTGTCAAATCAGCGGCTCGCAGCTAAACAGATTAAACTCAAATGACATACATTCCTAAGGATATTTATGGGTAACTAAATCATCTAAGATAAAGATTTCCAAATTACTTACACCAGAATAGAAAATCTTACAAACATCAATGCCAAATTTCATGCTAACATGCAATATAATTTTAGACATTTCAGAAATAACAGATTGCAACAACAAATGTGTTTGCTCCCAGCAAGCGAAATCCTGCCACCTCCGCCGGCTAAGACAGTGACACGGCAGTTTTAAATTTACCGAGAGGGAAACTCAGGGTAAACGTAGCATTGATCATTAAGATAATGACTTTCTGTAGAGGTATGCCTCAACCAATGTCTTTCTTTTTTTTTTTTTTAATCAGCCATACTAAATCTGTAAGAAAAGTATGGAACCAGCCACGTCTATAACATCATGCCAATCAAAGGTTTTACCCAGAATCTTGCTTCCCACATTTTTGAGTATGAGGGGAGAAACGCATCCAAAACCTGTTGGCTGTTCTGCTTCCCCCAACAATCAGTCCACCAACAGACCACCACCCTCTCCCAGTCCCGGTCCTGTGTGCAAAACAGCGGAGGATCCAACACATTGTGATCGCTCAGTTTTGAAAAAACAAAGTTAGTTTTATATTTAACAATTTCCCTGTCTGAATTTTGACACCATCAACTAGGGACCAATTGAGCCGGGAAGTCACATCAAGATGCATGACTCATTTAATATAAATACATCAGCCATGTACCGTTGCCAGTGGGTTTCTATTGGAAACAATGCCAGCGTCACAGAAAGGAACTCGCCTGTGCCTGCTATAAAGAGTAAATATGAAGAGCCGAGGTGCACAATTTATAGAAACAACTGAACAAGAGAGTTAGGGAATTCGGTGTCAAGCAATGTGGGATATTTTCAAACTGCTTTGTCATAAAGAGCTATTATTAAAGCTGGCATAAACCCAAAAGAAAAAAACAAAACCCATAGCAAAGGTCTAAATAGCACACTTTTGTCACTGAATATGATTTGTTGTTGTCTCACGTGAGCCTGGGTGCTGCTGTGCAGCTTAGGACTTTTCCCCGAGTCTCACTGCAGAGACACAGGCTGCATGCACACGGGCACTGGAGTGCTGAAGGTATGTTCCTATCAAACAATTTCATTTCACAATTTTCTCCTTCCACAAACAAAGAAAGACATTCATTCCAGGACTCACCCACATTATCCACGTCCCAACGCGCAAAGATAACATTTTTCCAGATGATCAGCAGGCCCAGGTTCCATGTTCCATGTTCCCAGAGGCAGTGAGACAGGAAGAATGAGAAAAAAAGGGAAGAAAGAGTAGTTTAGAAATACAACTGGTATTGATTTATCCCAATAAATAAAGTACTGATTTATCCCAATACTGTGCATAATAATAACAGCGCCCTCCTCCTTGGAAGACACCCCAGTGCCAAATACGTTGTGGGTTAAGGAGAAAGTTTTGGTAGAAAAACAGAGTAGATAATTCAGGAGAGATCAGAAAAGATCTCTCACTTTCTTTTTCTTTTTTTATTAAATCATAGCTGTGTTCATTAATGCACTCATGGGGTACAATGTGCTGGTTTTATATACAATTTGAAATATTTTCATCAAACTGGTTAACATAGCCTTCATGGAATTTTCTTAGTTATTGTGTTCAGACATTTATATTCTACATTTAGTAAGTTTCACATGTACCCTTCTAAGATGCACCGTGGGTTGGTCCCACTGATTACCCTCCCTCCATCCGTCCTCTCCCCTCCACTCCCCTCCCTCTCCCCTTTCCCCATAATCTTGTGCTGTAATTGGTTTCATAGTAGGGCTGAGTACATTGGATACTTTTTCTTCCATTCTTGAGATACTTTGCTAAGAAGAGTATGTTCCAGCTCCATCCATGTAAACATGAAAGAGGTAAAGTCTCCATCTTTCTTTAAGGCTGCATAGTATTC
>CAUYPK010042191.1:0-28849 GCA_963574355.1 Loris lydekkerianus | reverse complement strand
CAAAACAACCAAATTAAAAGATTTCATGGATGGAGCTATAAAATATTCTTCTTAGAATAGAAGTGTCTCACGAATGGAAAAAAAATATCCAATGTACTCAGTACTACTGTGAAACCAATTTAGAATCACTCACACTTGCATGTTAAAAATGAAATACAACTATAGCCTAGGATGAAGGAGGGAAGGGGAAGGAGAGGGGAAGGGAGGTAGTTGGGTCAATAGAGGGAGGGTTAGTAGGGGGACCACAGCTATGGAGCATATTGCAAGTACAAGTTGGATCAATCAGGTGTAGAACACAGATTCCTTAACTCTGTAATTGGGTAAATGAAGTGAAGGCTATATTTATTAGTAAGATGTAAGCTCTTCAATTTGTACAAATAACACATTGAACCCCATAATGGCATAAATGTATTCATGATCTATGTACAAATGACTTAATAAAAAAAAAGGAAAAAAAGAATATTACTATTTCCTTCTTAATTTCTTTCTTAACCCAATAATCATTCAAAAATAGGTTGTTTGATTTCCATGACTTTGTGTAGAATTTGTGTGTTTTTGTTTCAGTTGATTTCTAATTTTATTCCTCTTTGGTCTGAGAAGATACATGTTCTAATTTCTATTTGTTAAAATTTTTTGAGACATGTTCTGTGGCCTAAGAAGTGATCAGTTTTACAAAATGTTCTGTGTGCTGATGAGAAGAATGCAATTCAGTAGTTTTGTAGTAGAATGTTCTGTATATGTCTGTTATGCCCATTTGCTCTAGAGTCTTGTTTAACTCCACTGTTCATTTATTTATTTTATGCTTGGAGAATTTTGTCAAGTTAAAGTGTTAAAAGTAAAGTCCAGTAGTGTCCAGTAAAGTCTGAGGTGTTAAAGTCCCTGGCTATTACGATGTTGCTGTTTATCACTTTGTTTAGATCTAGGAGGGTTTACTTTATGAATATGGCTATACCTGTGTTAGGTCTATAGATATTAAAAATTGTTATGTTTTCTTTTGAATTTTTTTTTTGTCATTCCATAATGATCATCTTTGTCTTTCCTTAGTTTTGTTGCTTTGAAGTCTACTTTGTGGGATATGAGAATGGCTACATCAGATTTCTTTTGGTTCTTGTTTACATGGAATATTGTTTTCCATCCCTTCATCTTGAGTCTGAATGAGTTCTTGTGGTTATATATCTTTTCTGTAGACAGCAGACATTTGGCTTATATTTTTCTACTCATTCATCAAGCCTGTGTTTCTTGAGAGGGGCATTCAACCTATTCACATTTATTGAGAGAATGAATAAGTTGAGTGGATTTCTGTTCATCCTCTTGAATAGAACTTCACTTCTTTGTTATAGCTCTTGAACCATTATGGCATCTAGGCTCTGAACTTTAGCCCTCAGATGGTTTTACATTGGTGGGTCTCTGCTGTGCCGATCAGTGTAATGAAACCCAAGTACTTCCTGTAGAGCATGTCTAGTCTTGACAAATTCTCTCAGAGTTTGCTTATCTGAGAATGTCTTTATTTCTCCCTCATATACAAAAACTACTTTTGTAGGAATCAGTATTCAAGGCTGGGCATTATTCTGTTTGAGAAGACTGAGAATGGGGCCCCATCCCCTTCTGGCTTTTAAGGTCTCAGTTGAGAAGCCTGCAGTTAAGTCTGGTGGGTTTTCCTTTGTAACTTTCCTGACGCTTTTACCTTATGGTTTGTAGAGTTCATCTTTTGTGCAGCCTGATGACAGTTGTCATAATGATTGCCTCCTGCTCATGAATCTCCCAGAAGTTCACTGTTCTTTTAGTTCTGGGATATCCAAATGTCTAGCAAAACCTGGGGAAATTTTCCCTCAAGAAGCCCCTTGTGTATTTTATTCTTTATCCTTAGGGATGCCACTGATTCTTATGTTTGACTTCTTTAAATAATCCCACATTGCATGTAGGCTTTGTTTATTCCTCTTATTTTTCTGTTGTTTCTCTGTGACTGTTTAATTCAATGCATTGTCTTCTGTCTCTCAGGGTTCTGCCTGGTATACCCTATTTGTAAGGCTTTGAACTGTGTTTTGTATTTCCTCGAATGGATTTTTCACTTCCAGAAGCTCTGACTGCTTTTTTTAAAAAATAATTGTATTTCTTTATTCATTTCCAGCATTGTTTTTGTGGTTTCTACATGTTGGGTTTCTATTTTCTCTTGTATTTCCTTGGTCTTCCTTATGATCCATATTCAAAATTGTCAGTCATTTCAATATTCTCAATTTGGTTGGTTTTCACTGGTATAGAGTTATTATTTTCTTTTGGGAGTGTCCTTTCAGTCTGGTTTTTCACGTATCCACAGATCTTTCATTGATTTCTTCTCATCTAGAGCAGCTTTTGCTTCTTATTTTTGGATTTTCTTCTAATTGGATAATGGCATGCCCAGTTGAATCTCTGAGACTGTGGATGAGACTTAACCACACCTTGTATAATAGAGTCACTTAATGTTATAAAGGGCATGCAAATTGACTTCCCTGTCAGTAGGTGGCACTGAAAGAATAAGCTGCAGTGTTGATTTTGGGTCTGTGACCAGCTCTAATCCCTCAACAGAAGCCCTGAATGCCCCACGTGAGTCCTTATTCTCTGCTACATCAGAGACAAGTGGGGAAATGTAGCTGGGCAGAGCTGGTTCAGGTGAGCTGCCCTCCCTCAGGCTCCATCAAAAGTGACAGGGTGTCTGTTTCAGCAGGGTCAAAGGTTTACTCCCAGCTTCCAAGCAAAGCCAATAGGGAGGGTCCATACTGGGATCACCCAATCAAAAAAAATCTCTCTTCATTTTTTTTTTTTTGTTTGTTTTTTATTAAATCATAGCTGTGTACATTGATATGATCATGGGGCATCATACACTAGCTTCATAGACCATTTGACGCATTTTCATCACACTGGTTAACATAGCCTTCCTGGTGTTTTTTTTAGTTATTGTGCTAAGACATTTACATTCTACATTTACTAAGTTTCACATATACCCTTTTAAGATGCACTGCAGGTGTGATCCCACCTATCCCCCTCCCTCTACCCACCTCCCACCTCCCTCCCCTCCCTTTCCCCCTTCCCCCTATTCTTAGGTTGCAACTGGGTTATATTAATAGCTTTCATGTGAAAGCCCTAAATTAGTTTCATAGTAGGGCTGAGTACATTGGGTACTTTTTCTTCCATTCTTGAGATACTTTCTTAAGAAGAATATTTTCCAGCTCCATCCATGTAAACATGAAAGAGGTAAAGTCTCTATCTTTCTTTAAGGCTGCATAATATTCCATGGTGTACATATACCACAATTTATTAATCCATTCGTGGATCGATGGGCACTTGGGCTTTTTTCCATGACTTAAGCAATTATAAATTGGGCTGCAATAAACATTCTGGTACAAATATCTTTGTTATAATGTGATTTTTGGTCTTCTGAAGATACCTAGTAGAGGAATTATAGGATTGAATGGCAGGCCTATTTTTAGATCTCTAAGTGTTCATCTTACAAGGGTACATGTGACACTTAATAAATGTAGAATATAAATGTCTTAACACAATAACTAAGAAAATGCCAGGAAGGCTATGTTAACCAGTGTGATGAAAATATGTCAAATGGTATATAAAACCAGGGTATGGTGGCCCATGATCGCATTAATGTACACAGCTATGATTTATTAATAAGTGAAAAAAATGAAATAAAATAAAATAAATTATTAGATTCACAAGGTTAAGAATTGATAGAATCACAGGACATTTCTCCCATCAGCATTAGTAGGCAGGATAGTTTCACTCGAAATGGGCAATAGGTTTAGTATCCTGAGGTTTGGCACATCCTTTGCACCTGAGAGCAAGGGCTGCCCAGAGATCCAACTTTTTTCTCTTTGCCAAGAATTTTCAGGCAATGCTCTCAGGAAAGCAAGCAGCACAGGGTAAGCATGATGAACATGCATTTTCCCCATGTTTTCCACAACTGGACTCGCTTCTCAAGTGTTTCCACATTTTCTACTCTCTTTTTCTGTCTTCATTTTAAAAGGGGGGCTAATTATAGAAATACATAATTACCCTTTCTAAGGTTGACTGCTAGACTGGAAAAATGCCATGATATCAACCTGACTCAACTGGCTATTTTATACACACAATTCTATTCTGGGTCCAGAGCTCCTTAAATGACATCACAAAGAGAATAACATAGGACAACCTCTGTCAAGTGTAGGCCTTAGTTGTAATTTAGTTTTGAGTGACAGACACAGTTTGGGAGTGAGCCCCTTCACCTGTAAGAATACTTCAAAGTCGATACCCACAAAGATAAGTCATCCAAAGGACCCCCAAGGTGGCTAGAAAGCAGAGAGTTTTATTTGCAATGTCAGTTTGCAAACCACAAAGAGACAGTGTCCAGTGTGAACCAAAGGTGCTTTCTCTCTGAAGAGGGAAAGGAGAAGCTGGCTTTCATGCCTCGTGGAGTCTGTGTTATAGAACAGAATCACACGATTTAGCGTGTCTGAGAAAAATCTATACACATTTACAAGGGGGGGGCCAAGTGCATTCACATTGGGTAAACACGTACGTAACATGCCATGTTCACTTGGGGACTGGGTTTCAGCATTAATATGAAGGGGAATTTGGATGAAAAGGTAAACTAAGGACACAAAGACACAATCTCCATAAGCTGGTGGAGACTGGCCTGTGGTTTGCAGTAGCTTATCAGGAAAGAATTTTTATAAGGCCAGTCCTCTGTCCAGTCAGACTGGTGATGGTCTTGGTCAGAAACCGGAGTTCAGAAGGGTCTGATATTTTGCCTGGGAGCTCCTATTATTTGGGAGTTTAGCAAGAGCATAGCTTTTCTTGTAGCTGCAGGAATTTAGGGAATTTCCATGCCAGCAGGCTTGAGAGCTCTTGGCTTGAAGGTTACTTCTGTTTTCTTTTTTTTTTATATTATATTTAATATTAAGTCACCATGGATTGTATGACTCTTCATTATCTTATGCATCAATAAGAGAAATTTTAAAATGCTGCCAATAGTATGGACGGCACCTGTGGCTCAAAGGAGTAGGGCGCTGGCTCCATATACCAGAGGTGGCAGGTTCAAACCCAGCCCCAGCCAAAAACTGCAAAAAAAAAAAAAAAAAAAATGCTGCCAATTGTAGTTATAATAAATCATAAATTGTAAATGGTATTCCAATGTCAGAGGTGTGAAGATGTCAGAAAATAGGCATCTTAGAATCATAGAAATACAGTTGTATCTTAATCTTTAAAACTTATCACAAAGGAAATATACTTATATTATTTTAGTTAATCAAATGTCATCATTGTTATGTGTAGTCATAGTAATAATTATCATACCTAACAATCATTGAGCTGTTATTTGTGCCAGGAACTCTTCAAAATACTTACTATAGATTCTTATATAAGAATCACAGTGGTATCCTGTGAGGTGTCCCTACTCTTATCATTTCCATTTCTTTGAGGAGTAAATTGAGACACAGAAAAGCTAAGCCATAGCTAGTCAGTGACAGAGCTTAAAGGAGGAGTCAAACATGAGTCGAACTGAACACAGAGGCCAATTCTTTGTGTTCCAGTAGGCTACTCGTCCACTAGTGTAGTAAGTACTAAGAGCTACTAAGTCATGTCCTATCTTTGCAAGAAGTTAAAACAGAGGGATACCATGCAATTTAATATTTGCAATTACATCAATCATTATATGTTTTGAGATAGTACACTACAATTTTCTAATGAGTCCTCTCACTTCAATGGGACTGCTCTACATTTAGCCTGTGCCAATGGCCACCCAAAGATGGTAACGGCACTGGTGGACAAAAAATGCAAACTTAACGACTGACTCCAAAGACAGGATGACTCTGAGGAAGGTATGCAGTAGCCAACTATCTCAGCATGAGATGGATTTGATTTAAACTCATAGACTAAAGATGAATTTGCCTCATATTTAAATATCCCTGACAAGTGAAAATTGAAATGTTTATATTGAATTTCTAGAATTTACAATCTATTTCTTGGTCTAATACTGGCGGGCCATACAATGCCAGAGAGGGGAATGTGTAAATATCCTCCAAGAACATGATTCAAATCTTACAGATGTCCATGGCCCTGCTGCTCCCCACTATGCTGCTGATAACAACGACTTATTAATAGCAGCAAAACTACTTTCATGGTTGGGAAGTTTGCTTGGACTATATTCTGTATGCACTAGGAGCCATGGCTCAATGGCAGATTTTATTTATTTACTTTTTGAGACAGAGTCTTACTATGTTACCCTCAGTAGAGTGCCACGGAGTCACAGCCCACAGCAACCTCAAACTCCTGGGCTTTAAGTGATTCTCTTGCCTCAGCCTCCCAGTAGCCGGGACCACACGCACCCATCACAATGCCTGGCTATTTTTTTGTTGCAGTTATCATTGTTGTTTAGCTGGCCTGGGCCTTATTTGAACCCACCAGCCTTGCAGTGTACATGGCTGGTGCCGTAACCACTGTGCTACGGGCATCAAGCCTCAATGGCAGATTTTTAAAACAAAGGAAACACATGACAGCAATTAGCAGCAGCTCAAATTCATAAGCACTTAGTACGTGCTAAGTACTTTGACTAAATTCTTACATCTCTTGCATTTTGTAGATGAGGAAATAGTGAAGCAAGGTTAAGAACTTCCCCAGAAGGCCAGGTGCAGTGACTCATGCCTGTAATCCCAGCATTCTGGGAGGCCGAGGTGGGCAGATTGCTTGAGCTCTGGAGTTCAAAACCAGCCTAAGCAGGAGCAAGACCCTGTCTCTAAAAATAGCCAGGCATTGTGGCCTCTGCCTGGAGTCCCAGCCACTCAGGAGGCTGAGGCAAGAGTATCACTTGAGCCCAAGAGTTTGAGGTCGCTGCGAGGTGTGATTCCACGGCACTCAAAGGTGACAAAGTGAAACTCCGTTTCTAAAAAAAACAAAAAGAACTTCTCCAGAATCCACTGCAAATAAGTGGTAAACTGGAATTTGAAGCCAGGAAGTCTTATACTATGTGCAAGAACTTAGATTTTTAACCTGGGATTGAAGAGGAGTATTCAGAGACACTTTGAAGTTACTGAATTATTTGGAAAGTGTTCAGTATATTTGAATATGTACTTTAGTTGAAAAGAGAATCTATAGTTTTAATCATATAAGAGGTACATGCTAGAAAATGTTAATAAAGACTATAGTAGAGTGCCCGCTTTCACTCTCAAAAGGTCATCAGCTTGGCTAACAGAGTAAATGATGACTTTATTCCTAGTCTTCCAGTTGGTTTTGGAAGAAGCAGAACAATTTAGCCCTGCTCAAAATGCTGACTACCCCAGGGTCTTGCTTAAAAATAGTTACCACAACTACTCATGTCAAAGTATTTTGAAGAACGGCAGACGATATAAGCACCTCCAAATAAAGGACCTCTTTCAGTCTTTACAACAACCCCTTCCCCTAGACACCACAGGTAATTATCTCATTTTAGGCTTGGTTGAATTTTCCAATATTCTGTGTCCAGGCTATTGCACAATGGAGCCAGTTTCTTCTTTGCTTTTCAAGTGAGAACAAAATGTGGATTATTTGAACAAACACAGAAGCATCTGGCCTTTCTTATTTGCTAATGTCAAGGCTTATCAATACTTCAGGCCAAGTCTGATAACTGCCTTATGCAACACCAAATACAGGCAACCTCTAATCATCTCCTAGCTCTCTGTTAGAATGTTTTCTGTATTTTTCAGATTTTTACTAATCCAACAACTGTGTACCTACCAGTCAAATACCTACCAAGTCCCAGGCCCTGCATCCTGCCACTTCCAGCAGCAGCAGACCTTTTTTAATCTGGCTTTCTTTTATCTGTTTAATAGCGATGATAATGTCTTTCTTGTAGAGATTTGTAATAGAGATTACTCAAGTGAGGTGCTCAATAAATGGTTTATTTTCATTCCATAATTGAGGAAATAAACTCCTTCTTCTATCTTTCATTGGCAGTACCCCTCTGGAGAAAATATTTTTATATCTTATTTTAAAGTTTCAGACATAGGATATTTTCCCCTGATCAGGTATCAAAATCATGTACACATGTAATAATGAAATTTGGATTTATGTGATTTATGTGACTATGTTTCCCATCGGACTGGTGCTTCTGGGAGTGAGGTGGACCCCAGTTCTTCAAGGCAGTCTCCTCATCTACCATGGTGGTGCCTGATCAGCGAACCTCTCCAGGATTCTGGTGGTCATGATTGGAGAATTTTCAGAGTTAGCATCCTTTCTCAGTATTATCACTTGCATGAGAGCCACACTGGAGATGTTTCCAGTTTAGTGCATTTTCCAATTGGATTGGAAATTCCCAGAAGGGATCCTTGTGAAACTAAGCAGAAGTCTGGTGACTTGTGTGTCATCTAGTCTGGACATTCAGGAGCCAGAGATAGAAATTCTTTGAGGCAGGCCAGGCATGGTGGCTCATGCTTGTAATCCTAGCAACTGGGAGGTCGAGATGGGCAGATCATTTGAGTTCAGGAATTGCAGACCAGCCTCAGCAAGAGCAAGACCCCATGTCCTTTTCACTGACATCCACAGGGACTTGTCTTCTCTCTTCTCCCTTCCCCTCTGCTTGAAATAATGGTTACGGGAAATTTTCTCATCCTTCTCACTTTATCCCAGTTCTGTAGTATAGAAGTTACTTCAGCAATTTTCAGAATAGGAGAAATAAGAAACAAGAAGATGGTGATGAATATGTTTGTCCAGTGAAATTGGGACAGGCATCAGAAAATGCTTCTAAGAAAGGATCTAAACCTGGTTTGGACATGCACCTCAGTTCTATGATTTAAATGCCCTTCTAGGATGCTTGGGAGTTCCAAGGTTCTCTGGCCAACTTTCATACTTCAGTCATGATGGGTTGGGTTTTTATCAGGTTCATTAGAAGCAAACAGTGATTAGTCTCCAAAGCTCCTAGGTCAATGCAATCCGTCCTCCGCTCTAAAATTTATCTTACCACCTAAAGTCCTTCCTACTTTTGTTTTCTTAACCTCAGGTTCCACCTTAGTTGCTAAAGGGACATCTGTTTGGGCTTCACAGATCACAAATACAAGATATACCCAACAAATATTTAAGAATGTTACAATATTTTTTCTATCATCTCTGAACAATGAACTCCACGCACTGTGACTCTGAGTTAGTTTATCATTGTCTTGCCTCTGCTCTGTCTCTCATTGTTACCACGCTTCCTTACCACCTTTTCCACATGGTCTCTGTTCATAAAATAGTTTCTCCCCACTGTTCTCTGACATGTCTCAACTCTTATACTGTCAACATTGCCACCTTTTTTCTGTTGGAAAGAAAAGTGGAACTGCGCCATAAAATGCTAGCATGCCCAGGGGACAGCTCCCCTCTTCTATGACAACTACTGCTACTACATATTCCAGATAATACCTTTGAATAGGGAATGAATGATGGGGAAACATTGGAAAGTAAGGTTTTTATTGGGTCACAAAAATTTGCTATAACTGCATTATTGTTTAGGTGCATGAGTTACAGGTAAAAGAGGTGTCAGAAAAATATGTGCATTTTCTTTAAAAGATCTGATAATTTATAAGGTGACTATTAGTGAGATTAGAAAATAGAGTTAAATAGTTCGGAGGATGAAACCGCCATCCGAGGCTTATAAAGAGCAATAACAATTACAGGCCTGATGAAGGCAAGATTGCACTGACTCGGGAGCAAGGATTTTATTGCTAATCTACTGTATGGCTGAGATAAAAATGGGCACATGTCTCTTGGAGAAGTTCACTTGGGAGGAAGAACAAAGGAAAAGGAAGATGAATTCATGCCCATGTTAACTTCCTACCTCTGCATTAGATAAATTTTAGGGGCCAGAGTGAGTGAGGGAGTGAGGAGAGACCATGGTGTCACATCAATGGATGTCTGGCCCCTTGAAGGGAAACATCAGAGAATGAATAAATGTGTTCCCATAACACTGAACTTTACAAACCAGTTAGTCAAAAGAACAAAATAACTACTAAATTTTTTCACCCGTTGTTAGCATCCCGCAGTTGGAGAATTACTTCAAACATTGCCTCTACTGGAGAATCGACTCAAACATTAAAAAAGTACACAAACAAATATTTAAATGATGGTAAATATTTCACACAAGGTAAAAAGGTCAGTAGGATAATAGAAGCTGTAATTGCCCTTAAGATATTTTTAAAAATTCAAACAACAAATGCTTCAATGTGAACATGTCCCTAAACAGAGATTTAAACAATATCAAGACCTCAGACTGCTGCTTTTTTTTTTATAAGTGCAGAATTTAATAATGATATTAGATTGAAAAAATATGAGAAGGAAATGATTTAGGTACATTATCAAAATTGGAAAGATGGTTTTGCTTTTACATCAGGAAACCTATTAAGTTTTATACATAGTCAAGCAATTATTTGCAATCAGAAGTCAAAGAAGCAAAGTATATAAAAGTTTGATCTTATTAAGGCCACATTTACCAAGTTATACAGGTTTTAAACAACATAATTTAGGAAATAATCGTATCTTGTGAAAGAAAGGCTTTACGACTTTTCAAGATCATTTAGTCTACTCAAATAATTTAAAGATAAGGACTCTAGGAGAAAGAGATTGAAGATCAAATAATTCTCTTGATATAATAAGAACTATACAACATAGTTTGCAAAATACTTAGTGTAGCATCTGAATTTAAAAGGTAATTCAGACCATGTGCAGTGGCTCACTCCTGTAATCCTAGCACTGTGGGGAGCTAAATCAGGCAGATTGCTTGAACTCAGGAGTTTGAGATCAGCCTAAATAATAGCAAGACCCCCGTCTCAACTAAAAATAGAAAAACTACCCAGGCATTGTGCCAGACGCCTATATTCCAAGCTACTCAAGAGACTGAGGCAAGAGAATCGCTTGAGCCCAAGAGTCGGAGGTTGTTGTGAGTTATGGTGCCATAGCTACTTTATATATCTTTGAATAGGAAATGAATAATGGTGAAACAATGAACCCATCAAATGGCTTGAGCCCAAGAGTTTGAGGTTGTTGTGATGCCACAACTTTACTCAGGGTGACAGAGTAAGACTCTGTCTCCAAAAAATAAAATTAATTTAAATTAAAATTTTATTTTATTTTATAAATAAAATTTAGTAATTTTATTACTAAAAATAATCAACAACTTACCATATATATTGCAGGCACTTAATAAAACTCTGAAAAGCAAATATATGAAAAACTATACCAAAAGGTCATGATATTATAGTGGGGGGTAGTAGTTTAATAACATATTCTAATTTATTTTTTTAAACCTTGGCAAAGAGACATTTAAATCCAGACTAACATTGTGAAATCCCCTTTAACAGCCTAAGCAAGTGAGATTGCTGATAACTTCTTCCAACTAAGATTCTCCTATTCTGAACTTATATATCCTCAAACAAATTGTAAGTTAGAAGAGAAAATATACATAGATAAAGAAAGTTCAAAGATTTTCAGTATGCTTCAATTTATTATTAAAGTTATATGTGGCATTACATTCCTGTGGTCTGAATTAAAATTATCTCAGCATAAAATTTCTACTTAATTTTTACACAAAAGAAATGCTGCTATTATGGTACAATTCTCAATAGATTGAAGATAAATTTTAGGTTTAGTGAAATCTGTGATTAAAGGATATTCTAATGTATGTGTTGCATTCCAGCATGTTAAGATCATTAATTTAATATAAAGCAGTGAACCTAAGTGAGTAAAGTACACAGAAATTCTGGTTACAAATGGCATAAATCCAAACCAAATAGGCTTACACCCCACACAGAAGTTACTGGTTCCCAGTGGAAACATTCCTGGGTAGGCATGTCTGAATCTGGATGCCCAGGTGATATCATCAGAAAAATATTGCTACCCATCTTTTCTCCACCTTTCCTTTATACTGTATCCTCCTGAAGCAGGAGAGTTAAACTTACATCATCACAGTTCTAAGATCAGAGAAAGAAAATCTCTCTTTTCTTCTTACCCCAGCAGAAGTCCTGGAATTGAGTCTTATCTGGGCCACATTATCTCCCACGCAAGCTGAAGTCACAGCCAATACAAATAGTTGTGCTAATTAGCCAGGCCAGGTGAATAAATCCAACCATGTTTATGATAAAACATCTGGAAAATCCTAGGAGAGGCGTTCTACAAAATATCTCTCTAGAACTCAAAACACTCAAAGTCATCAAATACAAGAAAATGAGAAAATGTCACAACTAAAAGAAACCAGGAAGACAAGGTAACTAAATACAATTTAGTATCTTAGATGAGATCCTGGAATGAAAAAAAGGGAATATTAGGTAAAAAACAAAGGAGATCTGAAAAACAAACAAACAAAGGAGATCTGAATAAAATACAGACTTCAATTAGTGTATCAATACTGATTGATTAATTGTAACCAATGTACCATACTAATAATGAAAGATGTTAATAATAACAGAAATTGGATGTAGAGTATGTAGGAACTCCTATACTATTGTCACAATTTTGGTGTAAATCTGAAACTATTTTAAAAGTTTTTTTGTTTGTTTTTTTTTTTAATTAGGACACAAAAATATCACAGGGACAAAGAAAACAATAACATAACAGAAAAATCAAGAAATATAGAAAACTAATATCCATCCATTAAGATTTTAAGAAGAGAAAACAGAAGAAATAGCAAAAAATAAATAGCCCCCCAAAACATCCATATTCCAATCTCCAGGACCTGTGAATATATTACCTTACGTGGCAACCAAAAAAGACTCTGCAGATATGATTCTGGTTAATGACTTTGAGGTAAGTAGATTATCCTGACCATCCAGCTAGGACCAATCTAGTCACATGAGTCATTCAAAGCAGAGAACCTTCCCAGTCAGCAGAGAACAAGAGAGAGGGCAGCATGGTCAGGACCAGGTCAGTCATTCCAGCTTATAAATGAAGGAAGGGAGTTGTGAGACAAAGAAATGCAGGTAGTTTCTAGAAGCTGGAAAAAGCAAGTAAATGGATTCCCCCACCTCCAGAACAGGATATAGCCCTACCAACATCTTGAGTGTAACCCAACATCAGATTTCTGATATACAGAAAAATAAGATAACAATTTTTTACTATTTAAGCCACCACTATGATGATGATGATGACGATAATAATAATGATAATGATAGAACCTGCACTAGCTAGGAGCTTGTGTATCTGTTAAAAAATTGACCTTGAAGTCTGAGTGGACCCAAAAAGATGTTATCATCATAACTGAATGTTTGAGGCAAGAGGAAATGTACAGGATATCTACACAAAGCACAGTGCTACAAGACTTACCAAATGTGCATTTAGTCTTCATAACAAATGAGTGAGATTCATTGCACCTATGCAATTTTCAGTAATGCAATTTCTGTTTGGTTCTATTTTAAGATTGCTATTGTTATACTGAGGGTTCATGTCTTTTAAATCATTGTGAGCACATTTTAGTTTTACCTTATTAAGAATACATTTAATAGCTGTCTTAAAATTATTCTCTACTAGTTCCAGAATCTGCTTCATCTCAGGGTTGGACTCATTTGATCTTTTCTTTTGGACATGTGTTCTATTTTCTTGTTGCATTTTGTTTGTTTGTTTGTTTGCTTGCTTTTATGTATGTCAGATGATTTTAGATTTTAACCCACTTACTTTGAATGTTAAATGGTAGAGATTCTAAACACTGGGTTTTGTTTGTTTCTTTTGTTCTTTGTTTTCCCAGTATGTGTTATTTCTTTTACTTTAGCAAGCAATTATTTTGGCTGGGCTTAAATTGGAAATTGATTTGGAGGCAGAAAGATACATTTTCTCCTCAGACTTTTTCCCTTCAGCTGAGCTGCTGAGCCAATTTATAATATGCATGTCCAAAGATCAGTTGGATATATGGATAGACAGGATATTTTAATCCCTTCTGCTCTTTCATTTCTGGGATTCCCCTGTATTATTCTGCAGCCACATGTCCTTTGCTTTAGTTTTCTGGTTCCTCTGGCCAGAAATCCAGAAAGTTCCAGTCTCCACTATAACAGCTGAGCAAAATGCACTTAATAACCCAGGGAACAAAGATGACTAAATGAGGGACGTATTTCAAAAGATCCTGTGGTCACTCCTTTGCATGTATATGGAGGAATGCTTCTGTTCATTCTCCAAGTGTTTGCTGTTGTGTTAAATCCAAGTTTCATAGTTTTTTTCTGTAAGAGAGTCATCTGCTTGCAACTTGGTCTATCATTTCCAGAAGCAAAAGTGTCCCCCAGATAATGTGATTTGAAAGAAAAAAAATTTCTTTTACCTCACTGATGTTCAAAAGTCAAAAACCCACAGATTTGTTTTTAAAGATAGAATTAAATAAGTTTAACCTTAAGGATTATATTTTAAAAAATCTTTATTCTTATATTTTTTAAAAACAGATAATGGGAATCAAAGAAAGAAGCTTCTATTATTTTTTAAAGTATTTATTAAGCATCTAGCAACCCTGTATCATGCCTTATTCATTTTTTCCATTGACACCGTCGGATGTATCATATTCCCAATTAACATTTATTAAAAATGAAGTTCAGAAGTTTTAGGAAGTAGCTCACCTAAAACTTTAGGATCAGTTTTAGACGACCAGAGTTTTTGCCCACCTTGATGCCCTGTCTTCTAAATGCAAAAACTCTGGTCGTCTAAGGCATGGTTTCCTACAGAAGATAAGATGAATAACTTTGGAAATTTTTACTAGAACTTAAAAATAATTCCAAATGTGAATATTTAATTATTTTTTCATTGAGGACTTCAATTATTTGAATATTTAGTGAGGACCAAATTTATATCTGGTACTTTGCAAAATGTGGGTAACAAAGATGAAGAAGAGTATCCCGGGCCCTAAAAAAATTCACAACCTAGGAAAAAATGTGTCTATAGTCATCTCATAAGATAATTATTCTATTAATTAGTTAACTCATATTCTCAGAGGAAAGTTTGCTTCCATATAGAAAAGGGATAAAAATATATGACAAATTGTTTGTTTTACTAGTTATAAACTTACAGAACCCAGTAGTTCTCAAGTGAAAGAAATAAATATTTGCTTTATAAAACAGACTGCAAACATCAATCTCAATATTATTCACTTAGCTCATGATTCATCTGATTTAGTCTTTCATGAAATAGTAATATTAAAAGGTGTTCGTGATGAATTTTAAGCACCTAATATAAAGCAACAGACAAAATGGCTTTCTAACTACATGAGAAAGAACCGGAGCAAACCAGAGACCTAGTACTATAAATATTCTTTGTAGAAGATGTAGGGGTTATACATGCATAGAATTTGTCATTTCCCAAAATCAACTTGGAACTATGAGGCAGTGGCAATTACTACTGATGAATTGTTAAAAGTCTGGTTAAAAAAAAAAATAGAGAGACCTTAAATAACAGAGCTAATAAACAACAGCAAAGAAGAGAGACAGCTAGGAAGGATTAAAGAATGAAAATACCAGAACTGGAGGCAAATTCTACTAAATAGCACTGAGATCAGAATGAAGCAAAGCAGGATATCTCGATCTAGAGTTCAGAGGGCTTTTAAATTACCTGCAAGCACAACGGTTTGAAGGGAAACTGGCAGGGAGACAGAGAACAATCAGTCAGAGGCTTTGGCAAAGATGGTAAAGAAGGCTGCTAGAGAAAAAAAAATAAGAAAGAAAGAAAAGAGAAAGTGTTTCTCTCAGAGCCATAGCAGGACTAGGATTTAAGCTGGGAAGAACAAAGATTGTCTAGAAACCAAACAAGGCCAAAGGCAATGGCTCAGCCTGAGGCCAGAGCACTGGAGATCAGGTGGCATCATGTTCAGAGTACCATGGTGGACTCTGAATGTGACTCTGAGCATCCGAAAGGGTTTCGGGAGAAATGGCAAGAGCTCAGGAGGAAGTGATGCTCGAGGTGCCTAGAAAAGGTTGTTTAATTTTTTGAATCTATGCAGAGGAACTGAGCAATGTGAGGCTCGTGCACCAAAAGCCCCCTGCAGTGCTAAAATATGAATGTGCACTTGAACACTAGAACAGACAATGAGACCAGCAGAGAAAGGAACAACTTATAGTTGGCTTTAGAGATGAAAAAATGGAATCCCAGTGATTAGATGGGGAAAATCCCTCTGTACCATAACATTTGCCATAAATATTAAAGAAGTCGCACTCTTGAACTTGCTAAGTCTTTCAGAGATGACCTGGGGCACTCTGGAGAGAGTAAACAAGGGCTCAGCGAGTGCTCCCAGCCCAGATGACACCATGACTGGCAGGTTTAAGAACAGGTAAAAAACAACCAACAACAACAAAAAGAGAAAAAGTGGAAATCAAAGGGGTGTGAGCCCAAGTATGGACAAGGACTAGAGAGAAGAGGAAGAAAGGGGGAAGAGGGTCGGAAAAGAGAGGACTCTATTAGCAGAGGAAGAGGCGGAGCACCAGAACATTCGGCTCAGGTGTGTCACTTTCTCTTCTCACTCCCAGAGCTTTGCAGTAACTTATTGCATTCAAAGTTATTGCATTGGTTGAAATATTCCACATCTTAAGAAGGTAAGGGGAGTCCTAGAGTCATTTTAGGCACAAGCAAGTCTGAAGAGCTTACCTGTATTTAAATTCTTGTCACTTTCTTTCCTCCCAATAATAGCATTTTACTCAAGGAGTGAGTTAGCAAGTGTCCAGCCAAGAGAACATCCATTAGAAGTTCATTTTTCCTTAACATGAAATAAGCATGCTTGGAGAAGATTTTGTATCTAACCTGGAACAATGTCCTATTTCAGGAGATAACACTCAAAGACATGAATATAATTTTGCTCCCCAACGTATGACTGTACATTAAATCTGATTTAACAAATACATACAATAACACACATCCAAATAACTGGCCTCATCTTCAAAAAGTCACCCTAGGAAGCTATAAATGTATTTTTTCCAATGAAGTACTAGATTATGTTTTGCAATCTGGCCCACACATCTACAACTAGGGCTGGATTCACTGTTCCCATACTGCTGTGGAAAGGGCACTCAGAACTTTCCTGCCCACACCAGGCATTGTTGATTATACCAAGAGTAAACTCCTGGCATAAGGATGTAATCAACTGGCTAATTTTCTTCCATAATTTCAGAATAGTTAAAATTTTATCTAATTTTTAATGTTAGCAGAGTCTCTTTTTGAAAGTCCAAAAGTACACTGAAACCTATCACTGCTATCTTTTCCTTAAACTCTGGCAGACAAGAATACTTCATGGCAGGACTCTTGGACTAAATATTGACTTACCCTCCTGATTCTTCTCAAAGAGTGATTGTGCTCTGGGCAGCCCCTGCCAGCCAATTGGAGTATGCATTCAAGGCCACCTTAGCGCTTCATCCTGGATAAAGTCAGTGATAGGGGTGAAATGGAAAGAATTTATGTAATTAGAGTTAAGGAAACTGAGGCTTAGAAAACTCACCAAGTTGCCCACTATCTAGTCAATATCTAGATCTGAAAGATTTGTGGTTTGTTAAGTGGGGTTATGTTATGAAGTATTAACATATGGCCCTCCTATGTGAAGCCATTGTTATTTTCTCTCTTCTTGCCAAAATTTCAATTACATTGTGTATTTCACATGACAGTCAGTACCTATGTATTAATTTGGCTGTCCCCGTATGTAAAATCATCCCTAAACCGAAGACTTGTAAAAGTTACAAGGTGAACAGAGCCAGCCTGATAATTAGTTAGACTCTGAGAAGGTAGGATTTAACAAATACGTAAAGTCTTTAAATTCCCAGAATGGTTTTTGCCAACCCGAAAGACAAAAAATACAGCTAAAATTTTATGTCCACACTTCTTTTTTACTTTCATGTGTTTTATATAATAAAAAAGAGTTAAAGTGGTGTTAAAAGAATAGTGTATCCAGGAGGAAAAGAAATACCAAAGTAATACAATAACATTCATATGAAATGTTATCAGTGGCAGGGTAGGTGGGCTATCTTAAAGTAGGCTTTTAGGAAAATAAAACTCTGAACACACAGATTAAAGAAAAGCAGAATTTGCAATAAATGACAAATGAAGACAAACGCAAACGTTGATGCCTAGAAATGAAAAGCAGTCACAAGCAAGCCACAGTGGTTCAAAAGAAATTGTCAAAGAGTACGTGAGAAAAATTGTTATGCTAAAAATAATCAAATTCCCTAACTGAAGCAAAAGGCATAGGCTGGAAAGGAGGACAGTGATTTGTCCGGTCTGAGTAACCAACATAAAAAGTGACATCCTTGGAACAAAGCCTGGTTGGGATAAATGAAAGATGAGGAAGATTAAGACAGTATTGAAAGAAAACAAAGCCTAACACAGTAACTTAGAAGACAGAGGAAACAGCTTTCTGAAAAACAATAACAACAATAAAATGAGCTGAAATTCTCGGTCCTTATTTCTTTATGTTTCCGTCTTTAACTTACATTTTAAGTAGCTCCTTTTAAATTAAATTTAACCCAACAGGAAGCATGTGTTTCCTAGGGCTTCTGTGATAAAGTACTCCTGGCACGGGTTCTCCTGAGGGCTGAGCAGCCGAGTCTGGGTTACACCTCTCTGCCAGCTTCTGGTGCTTGCTGCCCGTCTCTGGCTTTCCTTGGCTTGTACACATATCACCAATTTCTGTGTTCATCTTCACATGGCTCTCTCCTAGCATGCACATCTGTCTCTGTGTACCAATTTCCCTTTTACAAGGATACTATTCTTGAAAGATGAAGGCCCACCCTACTGATCTCATCTTAACTAATTTCATCTGCAACAACCCTTTCGCCAAAGATCACTTTTTGAGGCACTGGGGATTAGGATATCAACATGGGAATTTGAATTCAACCCATACCAGATGGGAGAATGAGTCACTCTCTAGCCATTGCTACAGGCTTTTCAAAGCATCTGCTTAACTCAATTATCTTGAGGAGAAAGAAAGTGAGGCCTCAAATACACCCATCTGTGACTAGAAGAAGTTGTATGTGTACAGGGCTTACCAACTACCTGAGAATCAGCTGGAAAGCAGTGAGCTGATAACCTCATCCTTAGGCAGGAGTTTCAACCTTGACACTATTGATATTGAGGTCAGATGATTTACGGAGGAGGGTGCTGTCTTATATACTGTAGGGTATTTATCAAAACCTCTGCCTTCACCTACTAAATGTGAACAATACCACCTCCCTCCCCAGTTGACAACCAAAAACATCTCCAGACAAATGTCCCCTAGGAGGCAAAATGAAAGCTTCTGAGAACCACTGTCCTGAAGAAAAATGATAAAATCCTCCCCCGCCAAAAAAAAGTAATTGACTGGAGTTTAAAGAGTTTTGATTTAGGAATCAAATTGAGCATGAAACCAAAGCTAAATATCTGAGTTACATATTGAAAGTTTATAAAGAGAAGAGGACAAGGATTAGGCTTATAATGAAAAAAGTCAGAGAAAGTTAATAAAACCAAATATTACTTTTGGGTAGTCAATTTTTGTTTAAGTTGTGTTTTGTTGTTTTTAAAAAAAAAGTTTAATGGATTTTAGTCATTGTAGAAGACAGATTTTTATGGTAAACATTTATTTTGATTGTCAATACTCATGCTGAAATTATTTTTAAATATTTTAATATGTATTTTTAAAGAATATATCTCAATCTATAATTAAATACAAGAAAGCACCTTTGTTGAAATTGAGTATCCTCTTGTGGCTGAAAATTAGTTTACATATTTTGAAGAGGAAAGGCCAACCCAAGTAAAAGAGACCGGAAAAGAACAACTAAATTAATTCATACCTTTTGAGAAAATAGTAAAATGTATAAATTTATAAATACTTATGGAACCCAGTTGGACATGATGAACAGATGAATTTTCAAAAGAGAATATTCAACAAACACATGATAAAATGCTCATCATCCCTAATCATCAGAGAAATCCAGATCAAAACCACTTTGACATATCACCTAATCCCAATGAGAACAGCCCACATTACAAGTTCCCAAAGCTACAGATGCTGACCTGGGTGCAGAGAGAAGAGAACACTCTTACAGTGTTGGCAGGACTACAAACTAGTTCAGCCTTTGTGGAAAGAAGTATGAAGAGTCCTTACAGAACTAAAAGTAGACCTTCTGTTTGATCCTGAGATCACATTACAGTGTATCTACCAAAAAGAAAAAAAGTCATTTAGCCATAAGGACATTTGCAGTCAAATATTTATAGCAGCTCAATTCACAATTGCAAAGATGTGGAAACAACCCAAGTGCCCATCAACCCATGAATGAATTAATAAATTGTGCTATTCATATACTATACAATACTATTCAGCCATGAAAAGAGATGGGGACTTTGTATCTTTCATGGCAACCTGGAAGGATATTTGGAGAACATTTTCCAAGTAAAGTATCATAAGAATGGAAAATCAAGCATCCCATGTACTCAATGCTAATTTGAAACCAGCAGGCCCACATGAGAGAAAAACTCAATTAAATTCAAGAATGGGAGTGGGGGAAAGGGGGAGGGGGGTTGTTAAGTTCCCACCTAATGGGTACCATGTAGGGGTATGTGGCATACCTCCTAGATAAAGAACACAACTACAACTTGGACTTTACCTTACAAACCCAAACAATGTAACCTAATCATATGTATCCTCATATAAATATAAAATCAAAAAAGAGAGAGAGAGAGAATACATAATAGAATCTCTAGGAAAGTATTTCCTCAGGGCAAAAAAAAATCTACAATAATGTATAAAATTATTTCCAGAAGAATGGGATAATGAATGAGTTTTCATTTTTATATTCCATATTTCACAGGGCTTGGTTTTTTTGTTTGTTTTGTTTTGTTTTGTTTTGAAGACTGTGTTGCTGTTAAGATTTTAAAAAAAGCTTGGCAAGAAATATCCATAGGTAAGTAGCAGCCATCACAAAACCTTCAGTGAGGTCCCAAGAGATCTGCTGCAGAGGGAATAAGCCAGTGGAAATGAGGGAAAGTCCTTATGTAACTTGACGTTCTCATTTAGTGGTGGAATGAAGTAGCAGCAGCCCTGGGAAAAGGAAGAGGACATATTGATAAAACCGTCAGAGAGGCATGCTGGAGAACAACCAGGGAAAGAAAGTGGCTCCGATCCCTGGCATGAAGTCAGGAAAACCTCATCAGGAGGCCAACAAAACAAGGGGGATCCACTTTCCTCTACGCCAGCAACCTGGGTGACACAATAAATCAAATTGAGCCTCGCCTATCACACTGAAGTGAATCACCTTATCAGTCGAAGTCCCACAGTTAAACCTGAGTTTACAACAGGCAGAATTTCTCTCTGAGGCTATGTATCAATGAAAACAAGTATTTCACCAAATTGTGTTTCAGATTTTTCCCATAACAATACAACAATCACTATAAAATTGAATCTAATATCTTTTTGCTCTAGGAAAAGGGAAATTTCTCATTAAAGACTTTTTGCCAAGTCCTCTAAGCCCTCTGGAATATAAAATCCTGTCATCTGCTAGAGAAAGTTTTCCAAAGCATCGGCTTTCAAGCTTTTTATACCTACAACATGCAAAACATTTTTTCATGCCCTGAGAGGCATTTCCATCTTGAACCTGCAGTGATAAAGCAAGAAGAGCACCTGCTAATGTTAACAACATACTTAAAGTTGCCGTGAAATTCAAAAGTAACCTGGATCCTCAGTAGTGAATTAAGTCTACCCAACAATGCAGATGAAGTTTGTCCTGAGTCCTTTAATTTACTAGTTTATTTGATAATTTGCACACAAGATAAAAGCTAGCATGTTATTTTTTTCACAACTCAGCTAAAATAATATTTACCTGGGTTTATTGTTATTGGTACACACTGTCGAGTTACTTCTTGCAAAAATATGCATGGTTGAGGAAAATCAATAATTTTAACATAGCCAGAAAATATTACAAGGTACTCAGGTGGGGGCAGGGAAGGGAATAGTTTTAAAGATAAATTTTCCCATTACTTCCTCCAAAGAAAAAACTTTAAATATTATTGTATTTAAACAAATAGCATCTGTATTAGCCAATGCTCTAAACTCTTTATAAATATTAACTTGATACTGGTAATAAACCCAATGAGGCATATACTATTAGTATCTGCAGTTAATAGATCATGAAAATTAAAGCCCAGAGAGATTTACTTACTAACAAAAGTGGACCCAGTCTCTCTGGGCTCAAAATTAAAAGAAAAAGTTGAGAGAATTTATCTTTGTATTGTGATTTGAATTTCTGTAGAAACAGGTCCTAAGAGAAGAGTCTGAGTTTTTAGCTGACAGGTATTGGGAACACAGGTAATGGGAAAGAGATACCAAGAAGGGAATGAAGCCAATAACAGTACATCATGAAGCCAGCAACTACAGTGGGTTGCTGGAGTTTAATACTGCAAGGGGATTCTAGAAAATGGAATAAACTAAACTAACTCCCCAGAAACACTGGTTGGGGGCTGCTTCTGGAGTGCAGGCTAAAGCATCATGGGTGATTCCAATCTACCATGTAGAAGACAGAGCAGCCTTCAGTCATCCTACAAAAATCCCTCATGCACAGGGGTGTATATACTAACAGAAATCCACCAGAATACATTGAAATGGTTAAAATACAAATGATATGGGTAGGACATAGATGATGTCCTTTACCCTTTCTGATGTTCCATCCATGCACCATGTTAAATCCATTTCTGTCAATAACTGCTCTTCATTGTGGTAATCACAGACCATTTCTAAACAAACGGTCTTAACAAAATCAGGAACGTTAATGGAAGAAGCCACAACCTCAATGCTGCAATTGACCATGATATTAATCATATCTCCCCTTCGACTTCAGTTGGTACTTCTGCTGATCTTGATTGCCTGCTTGGTAGGGTAACCCAGAACATTATTCCTTAGGGAAGTGAGCCCATGGTGACCACTTCCTATGAGGTCATTGTTTCATCAAAGGTCATTTACAGCTACTACTGGGCATGGGAGCATCAAGTGGAGTCCTAGTAGAGCTCCTTATTTTTAGAAATACTCCATTCCACCCAGTTATGTAACAGCAAATCTAATAATTCCCAAATCTAATTCTCTTGATAATCAAGTGAATTACCCAGAAGTTTCTAATCAACTGGTCTCATGCCCTAGGTGGTAGCTAAATTTTAGTTTAATGTAACATACTATATACTTTAGTAGAAACACGTTTCCACATGACATGATGATCTCGAAACCAAAAGAGTCTGAAGGTTCCTAGATGGGAAGCCAAATAGCCCAAGTCACTCCTAGGCCTAATGGTATACAGGGCCACTCCTACCCACAGGTAGGCCTCATGCATTTTGACGTTAGTCTAAACTATTCCTCTTCAAAGATAACACCAAGTACTGTCCCTTCTATCATGTTGAGGCTTTCTAGCATTCGCAACATGCTCTAAATAGTTGGTACACTGACTTGAATCTGCCATTTTCTTCCTTTAGCACATTGATGACATTTAACATCACTTCAACAGTTATTTCATTATCTTGGCAACCATAGGTTTCAAATGTTACTTACACCACATAGACAAAAGAATTTCATTCCAGCTGTACCACCTCCCAGGAGGGATCCCTGCCTCACACGATAAGATCCTTGGGGATCATGATACTTCATATACCAGTGGGTATTGCCATCACATTCACCACAAGCAGTGGGGTTCTATTTGTATTCTGGTTGGAAAAATAATCTCATTTAGGAATCCCATCCTGGGGATCAAATCTCTTTTACTACTAATGTCTTTACACACCAAAGTAAAACAAGAATTTGAGTATAAGCAATTGACTGGAATAGAATATCAATAAAGCAGTGGGAAAGTGATGCAGGGAGTGGCCTTGGTTAGCACTTCTGACTAAAGCACAGGCTGGTGTAATAAGATATCATAGACTGTGTGCCTCAAACAACAGAGATTTATTTCTCACAGTTTTGGAGTCTGAAAGTCCAAGATCTGGGTGTCAGCAGATTCAGGATCAGGTGAGGGCCCCCTTCTTGGCTTGCAGATAACTTTCTTTTTGTTATATCCTCACATGGCAGTGAGAAAGAAGACAACTGTCTCCCTCATCTCTTCTTATAAGAGACACCCATGAGGGCGTACCCCATGAAGGCTCAACACTTTTTTATATCAATTTTTATTATTATTATTATTTTGACCTATTTACTTCCCAAAGACCCTGTCTCTAAATGCTGTCGCACGGGGGCCTAGGGCTTTAAAGTATGAATTTGGGTAAGGTAGAAACATTCTGCCCATACCAGTTGGGACCTCCAGGAAACAGACTCTGAGATAGAGATTAGCATGCTGAAAGTTTGTTAGGGAGTGTCCTTGGAACCTAGACCTATGGAAGGGAAGGGAAGAAAGCAGTACTAGGCAGAGGGAGACATTGGTTTTGATATAGTGTTAAAGTGAAGCCTCAGCCAGGCCTAATGGTAACTCTAAAGCTGGGATTGCCCCTTAGAACTTTTCAAAATTGGGCTGAAAGTATCAAACCTTTCTATCTCTGAATCTATGAGTCTTTGGATTCAGGCAATCCTGTGACAGGTGTTATGTTTCTTGAAGAAGTTACTTCTCCAGCTAAGGTAGCCCTTGAAGGGTCTGGTAGCTGAGTGCTATCTTCTGGCAGCTCTCCCTGCAGCTGTGATCATAGGTCTTTCATTTCTAAAGCGTTATCTAAGTGGCACATTTTAGCATAAAACCCTGAAGGAAAGGCAATCCTGATTGGATGCTTTATTAAATCTGATACTAGTGACTAGGAAATAACCTAAAACACCTGCTTCAAAATTATTTCACCCTTGGGATAATATTTGTGCTGAAACTCCCATCCCATAGGTTGTCTCTTTCCTCTTCATTGTTCAAAAGCTTTTCAGCTTGCTCCAATCTCATTTGTCTATTTTTGGTCTTATTGCCTATTCTTTAGAGAGCATATCCCAAAATTCTTTGCCCAGATTAATGTCATGAAAATTTTCTCCTATAATTTCCTTCTAGTAAGGTTAGTGTTTCAGATCTTATTTTTAAGTCTATAATCTATTTTGATTTGATTTTTTTTTTTTTTTTTTTGTATATCAGATATGATAGGGGTCAATTTTCATTCATTTGAAGGTGAGTATCCAGTCTCATTGCGGCTTAATGAAGGTACTATTTCTTTCTCATTGTGTGTTCTTGGCCCCTTTTCCAAAAATCACGTGACCCTGGATATATGGATTTATTTCTGGGCTCTCTATTCTGTTATCTTGGTCTTTGTGTCTGTTTTTATGCCAGGGCCATCCTGTTTTTGATGACAATAACTTTGTAGTATATTTTGAAGTCAGGTAATGTGATGCTTCCAGCTTTGTTCTTTTTGCTCAAGAGGCTTTGGCTATAATGGTCTTTTTTAGTTTCATAGAAATTTTACTATTTTTTTATTTCTGTAAAAAATATTCTTGGAACTTTTATAACAATGGCAATAATAATGTGAATTCTTCCAATTCATAAACACAGTATATCTTTCCATTTATTTGTGTCTTCTTCAATTTCTTTTATCAATTTTTTTTTATAGTTTTCAGTGTATAGATCTTTCACTCCCTTGATGAAATTTATTCCTAGATATTTTGTTTTATTTTACTTTACTGTTATAAATGGAATTGTTTTCTTTTTTTTTTTTTTTTTTTTTTTTAGACAGAGTCTCACTATGTCACCCTCAGTAGAGCGCTGTGCCTTAATAGCTCACAGCAACCTCAAACTCTTGGGCTTATGCAATTCTCTTACTTCAGGTTCCCAAGTAGGTGGGACTACAGGTGCCTGCCACAATGTCCGGCTATTTTTTTTTTTTTTTGTTTTTTTGGTATTGTTGTCATTGTTGTTTAGCAGGCCCTGGCTGGATTTGAACCCACAAGCCCCAGTACATGTGGCTGGTGCCCTAACCACTGAGCTACAGGATAGTTTTCTTAATTTTTTTTCTTTTTGGGGGGATAGTTCATTGTTACAATATAGAACCATTACTGATTTTGTATGTAATTTTGTTTGTATGTGAAACTTTACTAAATTTGTGTATGAGTTCTAACAGTTTGAGGGGATTTCAATATACAAGATCATGTTGTCTTCAAACAGAGATAATTCAGCTTTCTCCTTTCTAATTTGGATGCCATTTATTTCTTCTTCTTGCTTAATTATTCTGGATAAGACTTTTAGTACTATGTCTAATAGAAGTGGTAAGAGTATCTTCCTGAGTTCGTGATATTAAAAAAAAAAAAAGCTTTCAAATGTTCCCTATTAGATATTAGCTGTGGGTTTAACATACATGGCCTTTATTGTGTAGAAATACATTTTTTTCCTCTATACCTAATTCATTAAGAGTTTTTATCATGAAAGTATGTTGAATTTTGTCAAATACTTTTTCTGCATCTATTGGGATGATCATGTAATTTTATCTTTTATTTTGTTAATTAATTGATGACATTAATTGATTTTCATGTGTTGGACCATTTTTATATCTCAGGGATAAATTCTGCTTGATCGTGGCCAGTTAACCTTTTAATGTGTTGTTAAATTTAGTTTACTAGTATTTTGTTGAATATTTTTGCATCTATTGTTCATTAGGGATATTGGCTTGTAATTTTCTTTTCTTGTAATTTCTTATTTGGCTTTGTTATCAGGGTAATTCTGGCTTCAAAAAATGAGTTTGGAAATGTTCCTCTTTTTTTTTTTAAATATTTTGGAAGACTTTGAGAGGGATTGATATTATTATTTAAATGTTTGATAGAATTCATCAGTGAAGCCATCTGTTCCTGTGCTTTTCTTTGTTGGGAGGTTTCTGATTGGGTCAATCTCCTTACTATTGTTCTGTTCATATTTTCTATGTCTTCGTGATACATGTTTTTAGTGATAAATGTTTACTATCCAAAATATATAAGGAACACAAACAATTCAAGAACAAATGAACAGATAACTGAATTTAAAATATAGGCAAAGGACTTGAACAGACATTTCTCAAAAACAGAATTATAAATAACCAACAAGAATATGGGAAAAAAATGTTTAACATAACTAATTATCAAATAAATACAAATTTAAAACACAATAAGATAACACCATATACCTGTTAAAATGGCTACTATCAAGAAGACATAAGATAACTTGTGTGGAGGTAAGGAAGTAGAGTAAAGGGAATTCTTGTACCCTATTGGTAGAAATGTTAGTACCTTCACTATGGAAAAAGTGTGGAGGTTTCTTGGAAAATTGAAAATACAACTACCATTTGATCCAGCAATCCCCCAAATGGGTATTGATCCAAAGGAAACAGAATCAGTATGTCAAAGAGACATTTGCACTCCCATGTTCATTCCAATATTATTTATAATTGCCAATATATGGGATCAATCTAAGGGTTCATCAATGAAAAAATGGATTAAATATGTGGTATATACCAGGGCTCTCTGGAAAGTATCCAGCCATGTAATGGGGAATATATTCATTTACAATTTAGAATATCATTCAGCCTTCAAAAAGAAAGAAATCCTGTTATTTCCAACAGCATGGATAAACCTAGAGGATATTATGCTAACTGACATAAACTAGGAACAGAAATACAAATACCACATGAACTGATTTATACATAGAATAGTAAAAAGTCAAATGCATGACAATACCGAGTAGAACGGCAGTTACCAGGGGCTGAAGTGGGGAAGGTGGAAATGGAAAGATGTTGGTCAAATAGTTCTGGTCATCTATTATGCAGCACAATGACAGTAGTTAATAAGAGTAGTATACTGTATATTTGAAAATAGCTGAGACAGTAGATTTTAAATGTTCTCACCACAAAAATAATAAGTATGTGAGGTGATGAATGTTTTTTTCAGCTTGATTTAATCATTTCCTATGTACATGTATATGGAAGCATCACATTATACCTCATAAATACAACAAAAAATAAATACAAATAAATAAACATTACAAAAGAGAGTTCCCAAATCATTGATTGAGATATACTCCTGGAGTTTGAAGGTGTTAATTCTCTAGCAATGACACCACTGGGTCATTGCACACATGGTAGAGTTGATTTCTAGAGTCATGAAAAAAATCTCTCAGTCACAGAAATATTAATATTGGCAAGTGGAAGTGAACTAATCATTCTGAAGTGGTGATGCCATAGGATGTGGCTGGCATTGATAGCATATGTTATGGTTACATGCAAATATCAACAGCAAATCAAGTTAGGTTTTATTTTTGATTTAGCTTTCTTTTACTTTGTCATACAAATGTATTATTACCAGAGGCACAGAATAATCAATCTTTATTCTTTATCAGAGTTAGCAATTAAAATCAAGACATATATTTACTGATCCAGGAGCCTCTCATGAATACTGGCTAAAAATATAATTAACCTCAATTAAATAATTTTTTTTTTTTTTTTTTTTTTGCAATTTTTGGCCAGAGCTGGGTTTGAATCTGCCACCATCAGCATATGGAGCCAGTGCCCTACCCCTTTAAGCCACAGGCACCGCCCAAATAAAGTTATTTTAAATGATGGAGGCACTGCTAGAACTTTTGAATAGATAAAAAATTTTAAACATTAATTTTTTTTATTGTTAAATCATAGCTGTGTACATTAGTGCAATCACCTGTACTCATTCTAAGATGTACCATAGATGTGGCCCCACCCATTACCCTCCCTCCCACCAAGACCCCCCCTCCCTTCGTCTTCCTTGGCCCTTTCCCCATAGTCTTCTGGTATAGTTGGGTTATAGCCTTCATGTGAAAGCTATAATTTAGCTTCATACTAGGGCTGAGTACATTGGATACTTTTTCTTCCATTCCGGGGATACTTTGCTAAGAAGAATATGTTCCAGCTCCATCCATGTAAACATGAAAGAGGTAAAGTCTCCATCTTTCTTTAAGGCTGCATAGTATTCCATGGTATACATGTACCA
>CAUYPK010042187.1:0-10865 GCA_963574355.1 Loris lydekkerianus | reverse complement strand
GCACAGGGAGCCCAAGGCTCTAGCAGTCTCTGGCCAGGAGAAGGGCTCTGTGCAGAGGCAGGTAGGGCTCCAGAGGGCACGCAGCTACCAGAGTCCCTGGTCAGATGGATGAGCTAATGTGGAGGCTGAGAGGACACAGGATGGGGGGACGCAGGGTTGCGTGGCTCCCGCAGTTCCTGGTCAGGGAATGTGGAGCCCCAGTGGGTGTGGGTCCCTCTTTCAGTTTTGAGCAGCAACTTCCATTTGCAGTTGGGTCCCAAAGCAAGTCAAGGGAAAATCATCAGGAAACGAAAGCTTTCTAGTATTCCTCTGGGTAAAGAGATAGTACAGGGTTAGTGTCTCAGCCACTCTGGAGAAGTAGGTCTTAAAATGGGGTCCAAACATTACCCCCAACAAACATATATCAGAATCCTTTGGTGCTCACAAGTATTGAACACCATTCTTCATCCTTTCCCCCTCATGCAGACCACCTACTAAATCAGAATATGTAAAATCTGTACCCCCCAGGTTAGGTTTGCCAGATAAAATCAGCACATTTGTTTAAATTTAAATTTTAGATAGTATTTGGGATACACTTATACTAAAAATAGGGTTTTTTTGGGAAATCTTTTTTATTAAGTCATGTATACATAGATCACAAATACATTTATGCCTTTGTGGGATTCAATGTGTAGATTATTTGTACAAATTAGAGTGTTTACTCCTATTAATTAACATAGCTTTCACCTCATTTACTTAATCACTGTGTTAAGACATTTGTGTTCAATACTTGGTAGATTTGACTTGTACCCTTGCAATATGCTCCATACGTGTAGTTCCACCATTAACCCTCCCTCTATCAAACCACCCCCCTCCCTTCCCATCCCTCTCCCCTTCCCTCCTTCATCCTGGGCTATAGTTGTGATTCATCTCTCATATGAAAGTGTGAGTGATTATAAATTGGTTTTATGTAGTACTGAGTACATTGGATATTTTTTTTTTCCATTCCTGAGATACTTTACTAAGAAGAATATTTCCCAGCTCCATCCATGTAAACATAAAAGAGGTAAAGTCTTCATCTTTTTTTAATGCTGCATAGTATTCCATGGTATACATATATCATAATTTATTAATCCATTCATGGGTTGATGGGCACTTGGGCTTCTTCCAAGACTTGGCAATTATAAATTGAGCTGTAATGAACAATCTGGTGAAAATATCTTTGTTGCCAAGTGATTTTTGGTCTTTTGGATATACCCCTAGCAGAGGAATTGCAGGATCCAACAACAGATCTACATTTAGATCCCTGAGTGTTCAGCTTCTCTGAAGAAGACAGGTGCATGGTCTACAGAAAAAAAATGCTCATCATCTTTAATCATCAGAGAAATTCAAACCAAAACCACTTTGAGATATCATCTAACGCCAGTAAGAGTAGCCCACATCACAAAATCCCAAAACTACAGATATTGGTGTGGATGTAAAAATAGTTTTTCATATGAAATTTAAATTTCATTGGACATTCTGTGTTTTTATTTGCTAAATGTGACAGCTCTACCCTGGATGCACACTGAAGTTTAAGAGACTCGCTAAGAAAAGCTGGGCATTGTGGCAGGTGCCTGTAGCCCTAGCTACTTGGGAGGCTAAGGCAAGAGAATCACTTAAGCCAAAGAGTTTGAGGTTGCTGTGAGCTGTGACACCACAGAAGTCTACCTAGGGCAACATCTTGAGACTCTGTCTCAAAAAAAAGAGAGAGAGACTTGCTAGAAGAATGCTCACAGCAATGTCCCCCTGAGCCCTATATAGAAGCAACTGAAGTGTGTGTTGTAAAGAAAGGAATTTAATGCTGTGTTGAGTGACCCAGGGTCACAGTCCCCTCTGCTCCCTTCTTCTCTGTGGACCTGGTGCTGATACTCAGGATGAGCTCTCTATGGTCATAGTGTGTGCTTCTGGGGTTGAGCTACTCACAGGGAGGACACCCTGCCCTTCTTTCCCTCATACCAGCCAGACCATACTGGAGATCAACCTCCAGATGATCAGGGATGAACATGTGGGAACCTCTGAGGCTCTTTTTATCCATGTAGCAAGAGGTTAGGCCTGAGGCAGGCCAAGAAGCCTTTTCCTTAACTTCTACTCCACAGGCAGATTGGGGCATCTTGGTCTTGGCCCAGGCTCAGGCTGAGAGAGGACAGATAGGTACACACAGATCCTCAGCAGTAATCCTGCAGTTCCATCAGTTGGCCTTTCATTCTCCCACTGCAGTTCCACCCCAGTGCAGCAGCCTGGTGGGGCCCACAATTTTTATTAGTGTTCCTTCTCTCTGATGGTAGGGAAAGGAGAGAGGGATTGGGCTCCTTAAAATGTGAGAGTGGGACCCTGAGAGGACTCAGATACAATTCAGGGAAGGATAAAGATGAAACTTCTATATTAACAGTCAATATGTTATGTACTTCACTACTTTGAGTTGAGGTTGCAAATTCAAATTTCTATGGGGATTAGGCAGGTGTCATAAATGATGAAACAGGAAAGGTGAAGACTGTGACAAAATAACCTATAGTCTAAGATGGCAGGCTCCCTTATCATCAGCTGACCCATGCTTACCCCATAGGAACTGGGCTCAGAAAAGCTTAAAAGTCTGAATTTATCTGTATTTAGTATTAGGCCCTTTAGGAAGTAAGTTTTTGACTCTTTCTTAGAGTATATTAATAGTGATGAACATATTTAGGTATTTCATTGAATTTATAATCTCATTGTGTTCAGTTTGATCAGAATTAGATCCCCAAACTTGTATGGTTCAATGGAGAAGTTAGATTTTTTATGAACATATAGAAGACATTGAATTATTTAGATATTAAATCCTTTAAAAAACTCTTAAGGTGATTTAATGATCTAATTAAGACAAGAGGGCAATGAACAGATTTGAACTATATTGGAGCTCAGCCATTGTATCTTAGCGCTAAGGTGTAATAAGGCTAATCATTTGCCTTCAGTGCACAGCCAAATCACTGATTTGTTCAAAGAATCAGAGAGGTCACCTTTTGTAGGCTTGGCTCTAAGGTGCACCTGTACCTGGGACTGCAGTACATACACTAAAGAGGGGAGGCTTAGTTTGGATTTCACATAGAAACCTCTCACTGGGGAACCATAGAAGGAGTCTTGAACAAGAGATACCAGTTATTGAGATGGGCCAATTACAGTCGAGTTGAACTTCTTGGAGGAATGAGAATGTTTTTGATCCTGATGGGGAAAAAAAGAATGAAGGAGACCGTAAAAGTTTCAATGTACCTTGGCAGAAAGTACATATAAAAGTGGATTGAGTACAAACAAGAGTCTTTCATCTAGGCAGAGTGGCTCATGCTTATATTCTCAGCATAAATAAGGATCTTTCTTTATAGCAGCTTTATCATACATGGAATAACTTAACTCACTATCCTTAATTTCCTCAGGGGAACAGAGTGTGTGCTTCTGGCTTTGGCTACTTTTTCCATCTTGTGACCAGAAAAACATCACAAGCTCCACTTCTCTCCTTTACTCAGAACGTTGCACATTCTTGTACAAGGTAACTTTGCGGAAATTCATCTATCTTTTGGGTATAAAGCTTATGATTTTGCATTTTTCTGTACAAAACTCATAAAAGGGCACTTTGACCTTTACTTGAGATGTGGCGATGCTCCTAGTATTTATTTTCAGCCATTTTATTGATGTATAATTGACATAACACAACTATATGTATTTAATGTATGTATATAACTTGATAAGTTTGGAGGTAAGTAGATACCCATGAAACCATCACCATGCTCTATGCTTCAAACACATCTATCACCTCTAGAAGTGTTCCTTTAATCTTCTTTATTTTGTTTATTATTATTATTGTAACAACACTTGGCATAAGATATAAATTATTAGCAAATTTTTGAGTACTCAATATGGTATTGTTAACTATAGGCACTGTGATGTACAGTAGATCTCTGGGACTTATTCATCTGACATAACTGAAACTTTGTGTCCTTTGACTAATGTATCCTTATTTTCCCTTTTCCCAAAGCCCTAACATCTACTCTTTTATTCTCTGCTTCTTCGCGTTTGAATATTTCTTACATTTCTCATGTAGGCAGTATCATGTAGTATTTTTTCTTCTTTGTCTGGCTTCCATCACCCAGCACAATGTCCCCCAGGTTCATCTACATTGTCGTAAATAGCAGGATTTCCTTCTTTTAGGAGGGTGACTAATTTTACATTATAAGTATTCCCACATTTATCCCATCCACGAACACCTAGGCTGTCTCCGTGCCTTGGTTATGACGATTACCCGTGCAAGCATTTTGGATCATGGAAGTCTAGTAGTGAAGGGAAGGGAAAGGGGTTCGCTAGAAAAACCAACAGGATAGAATGTACCTCTTGTGGCCAGAGAGGATTGAATGACAGTAATTAAACTTCCCAGACATTGAGAGCAGGTGGTAAGGGAGAAGCCCTGAAAGGCTGGTGATCTTGGGCTCAGGCGTTGAGAGAGGTGAGCCTTGGAGAGGAGGCTCTTTGCCTGTCGTTTTCTCACTGGAAGATAAGAACATACTTATTCAAAGTCTTTGATATGTAGAGGGGTAAGGGAAAGAGGCCATGGGGAGACTAGGTGGAGTAGGGGAAATGACAACTTCACAGTCAATTAGGTCTGATTCAAGTCCTAACTTTACTAGTCAATTCCTTCCTTCCTTCCTTCCTTCCTTCCTTCCTTCCTTCCTTCCTTCCTTCCTTCCTTCCTTCCTCCCTTCCTCCCTTCCTCCCTCCCTCCTTTCCTCCCACTCTCTCTTTTCCCTCCCTCCCTCCTTTCCTCCCACTCTCTCTTTTCCCTCCCTCCCTCCTTTCTTCCTTCCTTCTTTGTAAAATGAAGACAAATCTACATTGAAAATTTGGTGTGAAAATTAGAGATGATTTATATAATGTACCAAGGAGAGCACCTAGGATATAGTAAGAACTCAATGATTAATAATTATAAATAATTATGATAATAATCCAGTAATAGTGCTATGATGGAAAGTGATGAGAAGAGTAGAATAGGGATATGAACAATTGCTAAGCAATTTTAAAGGGCTAGCCGAGGCTGGGATTAGTACATGTGTCATGAAATTATCTTCATGACTGTGACATTTTTTCTAGCAGCTCTTGGCAGCCCTGGAATGTGAGGGAAGAAAGTATCCAGGGTACAACAGCAGTAGGGCTTTACAGGTAGAAGAACAAAGGTAGAAGAGATTGTAGGTGCTGGTACGTACTCTCCTGAGAAGGAGTGTTTGAGTGGCTGATGGAATAACAGGGACTGTGACCTAAAGGGCTAGGTGAAGGCATCCAAACTCTTAGGAAGGGGATGAAGCAGAGGGTGGCTGATACTGTGGCAGGGGATCGTGACCATCTGCATTTTGTGGAGGTCCAGGAGAGGGGCAGGTCACAGAAAGTAACAAAGTGGAAGGGCTGATGGATGGCAATGAGAGTTAAAGAGGAGGATTACATGTCTTATCTATCTCTTCTCTCCATTATTCATTTCTGTTGCTTCTGTACTTTCCAAAAAGAAATAGTAGGAAGTTAGAAATATAGAAATTGGTGTAAGATTTCATTCTTTGATTTACTTCCTAGGTATGGTCTCTTTGTATACCCTAAGTTTCAGCCACCTTGGGATAATGGCACGAGGCCCAACCTGTTCCAAAACTTCACAGTTTGGGGAAGTGTAGGTGGTGCTCAGGTAAGTTTCTTTACCTTTTAAAGTTAAAACTGTCACTTGTATTTTCATGGCAATTTATCATGCATCTCTATGTAAAGGGAAGGAGTGATTTGCCATTGATGGGAGACATTGCAATATTATCACAATTTAAAATATCTGTTAAATGAACAAATTCCAAGGTTAGGTCATCTCTCCATTGTGTCTTTTTGATAGCCATAACAGAGAATAGCAGTATTGCACAGATTTAAGCCAGGAGGGTTGTAGAGGTCATTCATTCATTTTTTTTCCCTCCTTACTTAGAGGTAAGAAATTAAGAGTCAGAAAGTAAAGGGACTTGACAAAGGTCACGTAGCTGCTTAGTAGCATAACCAAGTTCAGTCTTTGCGCTCCAAGTGTTGTGTATTGGATATTCTAATATCCTGAATAACATATGCTCCAGGCTTAAGAAAAAACTCTGTTCATTATTGGAAGACAAAAATTCCATCTCAAGGTACCATTCTTTCTTTAGTCAACATGCTGGCTGTTAATAGCAACATATAAAACTTATTCAGTGTCACTATTTGTTGCAATACCGAGAAAATTATATATACCTGGTCTCTGCCACTTATAAATCTGGGGCCTAAGGTACATAGATGAAGAAATATGTTTATAGAGCATCCAGGAAATAGAATAAAAACATATAATTAAGTCATAATAAACATTTACTTTACATATTGAACATGTGGGGGACAATTATGGATGAGAAAAGCTCCAAATTATGTAAGTAAGAGAGTTAACAAGAAGAATCTCAATTATATTTAGTTCTCATTTAATTTTCTAAAAGACATATTTTGCCATAAGCACTATGAATATAGGGGTGACAAATCCAGAAACTCTGAATGCCTTTTTATTCAGAGGAGCTCACAGAGGCTTAAACTTAGCCTTCTGCTCTTGAGTAGCCTTATTCTAGAGGAAATAATCAAACAAAATGAAAAAATTAAAAGATGCTTATCAAAGCCCATTTTTTTCAAGTTCTGTGATCACAAATGCTAAACTTGGGAAAGAGAAAATGGACATCTATGGATTGAACTCTTGCCTGCTCAAATTTAATCATCCAAAAATTAAGATAATGGGTATACTTTTGGAACTTACTTTTATGAGCATGAAAAAAGGGTAAATTAAATAACATGATAGCATCAAATTTAAAATGTACCCTTCCTCAAAAAAATCCTGAAAAACATAAAGTAAGAGAATTTACTCTTCCCTATTTCAAAACTTACTACAAAGCAAAATTATATGAGCACAAGGACAGACATATACATCAATGGAATAAAAGTGGCAGTCAAGAAGTAAACTAAATCTATAATCAAGTGATTTCATGTATATAGATACTTAAATAGAATGTCTCATCAAATAAAATCCTTTTTTATTCTATTGGATTAAATAATTTTATTTCATTTTTATTTTTAATGGACAAAATGTATATATTGTGTACCACATGATGTTTATGTTATTGTATACCACATGATGTTTTAAAGTGTACACATTGATGGTTAAATTGAGCTAATTGACATACACATTTATTTGACATATTTATTTTACATGGTGAGAATACTTAAAATCTACTTTAGTGCCTTTAAAGAATATGTTGTTATGAACTGTGGTCACTATGTTGTACAACAGATCTCTCGAACTTCTAACTTGACTTTTTGTATCCTTTGATCAACTTCTCCTCCACTTCCCTCCATGATGCCCGTAGACCCTGGTAATTACCATTGTATTCTCTGAGTTCAACTTTTTTATATTCTACATATTCATATAAGTGAGATCATGCAGTATTTGTCCATCTGTGTGTGGCTTATTTCATTGTGTCCTACGGGTCATCCATGTTGTTGCAGATGACAGAATTTCCTTTATTTTAAAGGCTAAAGAGTATTCCATATGTATTCTTACTACCGTTTCTTTATCCACTCAATAAGTTGATGGATACTTAGGTTGATGCTATATCTTGTCTGTTGTGAATAATGTTGCAATATATGTAGGAGTGTAGCTGTCAATATCTCTTTGACATATGAACTCATTTCCTTTAGCTATATATCCATTAAAGCAGTGGTTCTCAACCTTCCTAATGTCACAACCCTTTAATACATTTCCTGTGGGTCGCGACCCACAGGTTGAGAACCTCTGCATTCAAGGAATGGCTGGACCATATGGTAGTTTTTAATATTTTGAGAAACTGACATACTATTTTCCATAAAGGTTGTACTAATTTACATTCTCACAATAGTGTGTGGGGGGACCGTTTTCTCTATATCCTCATTAACACTTGTTATTTTTCATTTTTTAGGATAGTCATTCTAATAGTATGAATGTCTAGTCTGATATCTGATTGTGGTTTTAATTTGCATTTCTCTATGATTACTGCTATTGAGCAGGAAATTCCTGTTGTGAATAAACATAAATTTATATCTATTTGATGATATTGACAATGATTTTGGATATTTGTTCATTTAATCATTGTAACAATCTTTGGGGAAGGGCTGCCATTATTATACTCCTTTTGTGTATGAAAGTACACGAACTGAAGTCAAACAACTAAGAATTGTTGGATTCCAGCTCAGGCAATCTGACCCTTCTATTTATATGTTAATAGGAGTTGAGAAAAATATCCTCTCTTCATTATGTGTCATAAATGCTGGATAATTTTTTACAAAGAAAGAGGGAAAGATGACAGAACATTGTGAAAAACGTATTCACACCAAAAATAGGTGCATTTTGTTATTGAATGTTTTTTTTTGTTGTTTGTTTGTTTGTTTTTTAAATTAACAGGTTCCCTAGCTAATGCTAGGTGTTAGCTGTTTTGGAATATGAATAATTTACAAATGAGTATATTTGTTGATATCTGTAATTAGGCAATAAGTGTTATCAAATTATCAGTTCAGATCATACCTATTTATTCAAATAAATTCCTGTGTTTTCACAGAACTATTATTTTATAAGATTTAGATGAATACAAATATGATACACATATGATCTATTCAATTCTTAAAAATTTGAACACACAGACTGATTGACAGGTAGAAGTACAACAGCAAAGTAAATCAAGAATATCTTGACATTAATTAATAGGAGACTTCGGGTGAAAAATATAAATATAAAGATGACCCTATTTAATGAACAGAGGATAACTGTGTTAGGTTAACTTCTAGCCCTGAATTTAGAACTAGGCAAAGTTAAATGTCATGCTCCAAATCCCATAGAAACTATTAGAGAAAGGTGAAAACCAAAAGCTCTGTCTCCTAGACCAGTGGTGTCTTAGTTCATTTGGTGCTGTTACCACAGACTGGACTGGAAAATTTGTAATAAATAGAGATTTATTGGCTTATGGCTCTGGAAGCTGGGAAGTTCAAGATTGAGGAGCCAGCATTCAGTTAAGGTCCTCTTGCTGTGTCATCTCATGAAGGAAGGGTGAAGTCAAGAAAGAGGAAGAGATGCATCTGCAGCCTCAAGCCCTTTTGTAACTGGCATTAATCCATTCAAAAAGGTGAACCAGTGTATCCTAAATACCTCCCGTTAGGTTCCATCTCCCAACACAGTTCTGTGGAGATTAAGATTCCAACACATGGTTTTTGTGGGACACATTCAAACCATAGCAATTGGGATCTGTTTAAATCTAATAGATGATTTTGTTACTACTTATACCCTGTCTGGGCACACTAGCTCAAGTTGACCTAAGTGTATATGCATATAACATATACCGAGTCCACAAGTAGTGACTCCGATAATTACACTGAATTTCTTATTTCCTATTTGCAATCTTTGGCAATACACGTTAGTATACTGCGCTGAAAAAATGTCAAGCACTGGAGTTCTTGGATGCTATGTTTTTCCCTATTAATTTTGTGTTACTTGGCCATGCAAGTTTATTTTGGATATGTGGAGAAGCATGTTGACATTTTTATGCATTAGTTATTATGCGGAGAAATGGAAAGAATGGAGGGGATATTACAAAAGGCACTGGTTAATGCTGACCTCATAATGGCCTTGGGATGTCTGTACGAATATTGATGTATAAAAGGTGCTTAAATATGGAATAGTATGCTTATTCATATTTAATCAATAATTGAAGAAGCTACAGGAAGTCTGCAAGGAAAGCCAAGCCCCAGACCTTTGCCATAACATATGCTGTTATTTTATAGATTTTTAGAAGTAGCAATCTTCACCTGAAAAACTTCCAAGTTTATTCATGCCGAGATTTTGGAATTGACATCATAGAAAGTGATGCAAATACTTCAGTTACTGACAGCTTATTACTTGGTCATTTTGCCCACAAGGTAAGTGCTTTAGGCTGTTCATCAAAACAAAATTATATGTGCAGGTCTCCCTGATAGTATAGGATATGTAATTCTAATAGCATTCTCTAGTGAATCCTGTATTTAATTGGTAAAAGAAGAGCTTTTTATTTGTAATAATGGTGATATTGATAATAAATTCATTTTCTTATCATACACAGGGTTTCATTGTTATGAGCCCATATAACTCATGATAGCTGTGAGTAACCTGCAGAATTCTTATTTAGAATATTATTCACCTAAATTTAATAATATACCTAATAATTTAGCTGCATTGTCTCTAACCTCATAAGGACTACGGAATATAGTTTGCCAAGTTTCTACATCAACATTTTGTCATTGTTTATACTCCTTTTAGGCCCCCCCAAAAGAGGTCAAATCAGGTAACATAAATATATATAGTTTGTTGTATTAATTTTTTATATGTGATTCTCTAATACTTGCTTAAGTGTGGGTTTCTACATGGTAAAAATCAGACTGTGGATGGATTCTTCACCATTGCATGATCGGGGTACCAGAATGTAGATGTAGCAAAGAGTACTTACCACCCAGGGGAGAGGTACTAGTTCACCTTAAGGGAGCTTCAGGGCTGCCACTGTTTTCTTAAGCTTCAGGCCTATAGTGGGTACCCTATGTTCTTGTTCTTAAAAGAGTACCATGCATATTTATAATCATGTTATAAAAATTATAGATTGAAGAAGCTTAAAGTATTCCTGCGAGCCAAGGAAAGGACATTGTCTTCATATTTTTTCCTGAATTTTTTTGTCCAGTTGAACTGTTTTCTTTTTTTCTTGAGATAGGGCCTGCCTCTGTAGCTTGGACTGTAGTACAGTGGCATCATCATACTGCAA
>CAUYPK010042184.1:0-27660 GCA_963574355.1 Loris lydekkerianus | reverse complement strand
AAGAGGGTTTCCATTTACTGGCTGTGTAATCTTGAACAAATTACATGATCTCTCTAAACTTTGGTTTTCTCTCCTATAAAATGGAAAGAATAATGTTACATACTTCATAGAGTTAGTTTCAGGAGGAAATTAGAAAAGATGCAAAATACATGATCAATAATGTAATTAGTTTACTATTATATTACCACTACCACCAGCAGTATCTGGGGAATCCACCACCAGGGGAATCCCTGTCCCTTTTCTTTCTTTTCTTTTTTTTTTTTTTTCGTGTATTAAATCATAGCTGTGTACAATAATGCAATCATGAGGTACAACCTGTCTTTTTTCTTGATGTCAGAACAGTGCATATGGCGTAGAGCTGGGGGTCTGTCTTGGGTGTGGGCTGAAAGTCTTTACTTCCCTGGCAAATGGCAGGTGGTGGGGCGGAAGTGTGTGCTATCCTATGGCTAGATAGGTGGCCTACAATCCTGTCTTCCCTGAGAATGCATTTCCAAAAATACTACTGTTGTTGATGTTAGACTTCAGGTGCATGAAGAGATATATGGGCTTTTGTGGGTAGTCCTAAACCTAATTGTCCTTGATATTACATTTAAGACTGTACTTTTTTTTTGGTTTTTGGCCAGGGCTGGGTTTGAATCCACCACCTCTGGCATATGGGACCAGCGCCCTACCCCTTTGAGCTACAGGTGCTGCCCCTTAAGACTGTATTATGAAACATTTGGAGCACAGCCCACGGAGTGGGGATCACTTATACAAAAATGATAGATAATTACTCATATATTATCTTTGAAACGAAGGCATCCAGTTTGCCTTGATACCCTTTTCAAGCAGAAATACATTTAAAAGTAAACGTGCTAAAAGTTACTGGTATGGAATGTCGGTGATAGCAAAGTTCTTGTTGTTGGCCTTGTGGGATACATTATTCCACATGGAGTTACAGGAACTGATCCAGTATTGTGGGTCATAGCACATCTGCTGCATTGGCTAGAAGCAGCAGTGCACTGGAGCTGACTTGCTGGACCTCAGGAGAGTCTATGGAGTCTTTTACCAGCTCTGTGTTCAGTGAGGTCTTGACATCAGCTATCATGGGCATATTTATACCATGGAAATTTGTACACACTTTCACTCTAACCCCCCAAAAGCCCTGTTGTTTCACATGTACAAGCACACCAGTGTGGTACTGGCTTCTTCACTTTTTTTTTTTTTTTTTTGAGACAGAGTCTCACTTTACTGCTCTCGGTAGAGTACTGTGGTATCACAGCTCACAGCAACCTCCAACTCATGGGCTTAGGCAATTCACTTGCCTCAGCCTCCCCAGTAGCTGGGACTACAGGCCCCTCCCACAACACCCAGCTAGTTTTTTGTTGCAGTTTGGCTGGGGCCGAGTTTGAACCTGCCACCCTTGGTATATGGGGCCGGCGCCCTACTCACTGAACCACAGGCACAGCCCACTTCTTCACTTTTTTTTGTGTGTGTGTGTGTCTGAGACAGTCTCACACTGTTGCTCCAGGCTAGAGTGCCATGATTTAGCCTAACTCACAGCAACCTCAAATTCCTGGGTTCAAGCAATCCTCCTGCTTCAGCCTCCCCCGTAGCTGGGACTACAGGCACCTTCCACAAGTTCTACTATTTTTTCTATTTTTAGTACAAATGGGAGCTTGCTCTTGCTCAGGTTGGTCTTAAACTCCTGACCTCAAGTGATCCTTCTACCTTGGCCTCCCAGAGTGCTAGGATTACAGGTGTGAGCCACTGCAACCAGAACTCTTCTTTTTTTTTTTTTTAATTTAACAAACATCTATTGTATGCCAACTGTATGCCTGGCACTATTTAGGAACTGAACAGGACTGAACAAGAGAGCCCTGGTCCTGCTCCCTGAAAATTTTAAGGGGATCTCTAAAGACAACTTTGGAGTTCAAGTAAACATAAAATATACATGTTTTTGGAATGAAAAAGCCCCAGAATGCCAACGTAACCCATAGGGTAATCCATACCAAAATTTACAGTACTAAATCTCCCTTGGGAAATTTACCCTATGAAGCAGATTACTTTTAAAGACTTACTGTTCGTTCCATTTTTAACCACCTCCAGGGATGTAGATTCCACAGCTTTCCACTCTAATCAATTATATTTGATCATGTTCACAGTTTTTCTCTGGCTCTGTATCTTTTAAGCTTCGAAGCATGGAGCCAAACACTGTACTCAGGTAAACATGAGGGTGAGGTCACCTAATGGTTGCCATATATTTCTTTATTTTTTAGGCAGCCTGATATTATGGTTACTTAAATTTTTAAAAATACCAAAGCAAGATGAATACATTGTAACACATTAAAGTTTTACAGATGAATTTATGATGAAAAGAAGCAAACTTGTGACTCATCCTACCCTCCATCCCTGTCCTGAGGTACTTTCTCTGCTGGGCCTGGTATCTTGGAATCCTAAACCTCTGAGGGCCTCATTTGATTTCTCTAGGAAATAACCCCCTACTGCACTGCTGGGGGCCTGGGGTGTTGGGGGGAAGTAGCCAATAGGCTGCTTATGGGAGGTGAAGGGCGCTTTGGGGGGCATTTCAACAATCTCATGTGAGGCATTCAAACTCCCATCCCCATTTCACCATCTATTTGCATCCCCTTCTCTGAGGTACCTACTGCCCCTGGGAGACTGGGGGAGAAAATGAACTTCTCACTAGTGTTCTAATCAAACCATTTCATAACTTTCTGCTAAGACAATTATCACTCTTAAGTCTGCCATTTACCAATATGTGCGTGAAAACTTAAATTTAAGAGTGCACAGGCTTGGCGCTTGTAGCCCAGAGGCTAGGGCGTCAGTCACAGACACTGGAGCTGGAGGGTTCGAATCCAGCCTGGGCCTGCCAAATAACAACGATGACAACTACAACCAAAAAAAAAAGAAAAGTTGGAGACCAGCCTGAGGAAGAGGGAGACCGTGTCTCCATTAAAAATAGAAAAATAAACTAACAACAACAAAAAGGAGTTCACAGTAACATGAGTATATCTTAAAGTATACAACCTGATAAATATTTCACCAATGAATAGATTCATTTAATAAACTCCCAAGTCAAGATATAGAATTTTTCCTGCATTCCAGAAATCTCTCTTTTGCCCCAAAGTAACAGCTGTTCTATGAATCGGTCTGTTTGTATTCATGGCTCTAATTCATCAAGGTTACTTTGAATGCCAATTCATTAATTTGTGTGTGTGTGTGTGTGTGTGTGTGTGTGTGTGTGTGAAACAGAGTCCCATCTCACTCTGTTGCCCTTGGTAGAGTGCTGGGATGTCACATCTCACAGCAACCTCAAACTCTTGGGCTTAAGCGATTCTCTTGCCTTAGCCTCCCAAGTGGCTTGGACTACAGGTGCCTGCCACAACCCTCGCCTATTTTTTATTACAGTTGTCATTGTTGTTTAGCTGGCCTGGGCCAGGTTTGAACCCTCTGCTGTCTGTGTATGTGGCTGGTGCCATAACCACTGTGCTATGGGTGCTGAGCCCAGTTCATTAATTAAAATGTTAAACAACACTGGGCTCAGCAGGGACCTGGCAGGAACACCCTCAAGTGTTTAAAAATGAACATGGGCTTGGAGACGCCTCTCTCGGTATATCCTAAGCAGAGGGAGTTGGTCCTCTTCTTGGTGTCCTTTATCTGGTCCATATCAAAATGTCAAATGTTCTTAGTTTTTTACTGAGTGGGACAGAATCAAAAGACTTGTGAAAATTGAAAAACAAAAGTAAAAAGATGCATCTCATCCTTTCCAATGGGAAAGCCCCAGAATCCCATGTTTTTTTTGTTTTGTTTTTTTTTTTTTTCACTTCCCATTCACTTCCTTTCTGTGGGGTTCTGATTTTGCCCTGTTCCAATAATGTGCCAGAATTGTTACCTCTCTGTTTGCCCCCATCACTGTGTCTGGATTATTAAGGAACATGGAAGAGATTTTTTAAGGGGACATAGGGAGCTGATGATAAGATTGGCTAGGAAATTGGTAAAGGAAGTGAAGTGGGTTGAGAGAAAATGAAAATCCTAATATAGACTGCAGAAGCTCCTATTTTAATAGCAGCTTCCACAGCACTTGTTCAAGTTACAGTGGAGGCAAACATATTTGTGATGATGCTGTTTGCTTTGATTAAAAATTCACCAAAATATTTGAAGGCTAAAGGGGAAATCCAGAAAACTTAAATAATTTTTCAAATTAAGAACTTTCCTAATGTTAATAACCTCACATCAGATTTGTGTTTGGAATCATCTCAATAAATACAACACCTCCAAACTGTTGGCACATTTCCCATGGTGTTTCTGCAATGATTCAGACCGATAAGAGATGATTGGGTTTTTGAGGCATTCAGCTCCCCCCTCCCCATCTTCCCCATTTATTTTTCTAGTTGAATGAAGATGAGATGAATAGAAAATGAACGTATTGAAATACATTTCCTGGGAACTTTGCTCAGAAACATGGACACATGTAATCTGCTGCTCTGGAATAGCCCCAACCAGATCAGAAAGCAAGAAATAATCCATTAGGTGAGGAGTTATCGCCTAATGGAAAAAAACAAAAAGGAGAAAAATAGTGTACGGTAAAATAAATGACAGAAACCTGAGTAAACCAAGTAGGAGACACACAACTTTAAAACACCTTTTATGGAAATGTCCATCATGGCTTAGGAAGAAAAACCAGAGGTAGAGTTTATTTCCCAGTGAGATCCAATGGATGGAGTGCTGGATGGGATGGGGTACAGCCAGTGGGTGTTCTTAGTGCCTAATTGAACCTCTGACTGGCTTGTTTCCCCACCTGTGGAAGAGGATCTTTCAGATCACTTCCAGTCTTCAGATGGATTCGCCAAGCCTGTGACTATTTTTGAAAGAGCTTCTCCAGAGTCTCAGATTCAGAAAAAGCAGAATGTTCAAGCTCCTTGCAGAATGGAGTTTGAAGTCACCTAGACTAGTGCAGTCCTGAGTGGCCAGTCACAGACAAAGTTCTCAGAAAACTGGTGGACAGAGCCAGGCACGGTGAATCACACCTGTAATCCTAACAGTCTGGGAGGCCAAGGTGGGTGGAAAAAAAGCTGGGCCTTGTGGTGGGCACCTGTAGTCCCAGCTACTCAGGAAACTGAGGCAAGAGAATTGCTTGAGCCCAAAAGTTTGAGGTTGCTGTGAGCTGTGATACCAGGGCACTCTACCAAGGGTGACAAAGTGAGACTCTGTCTTAAAAAAAACAAAACAAAACAAAACAAAACAAGCAAATAAACAAACAAAAACACCAAGGAAACTGGTGGACAAAAGAAATCTTTGGTGCTGGAAATGCCACACTGATGTTTTGTGACTGTGGACAACCCAATTTTACAAATATTGCTTTAATGTACCTATTATGTGCCAAGCTTCAAGTCTGCTTTTTCTGGTTTTCTATTTGGCACAATAGCGAAACTATTTCCCTGAACCTGAGGCAAAATGACAAAAATAATAATAGTAAGAAAAATCTGTCTTCGTTTGCCTGAGAGCTGTGCCTCTAAGTGGACTTGCCCTGCTTTCCGTGTACTCAAACCACTACTCTCCAAGCTGGGCTTCTCCACCTCAGGGTCTTTCTTTTATCGTGAATCTCAAGCATATTCTCAACACTGTCTGGTAATCCAGTTTCTTTGGCAACTACTCCTAGTCTTCTCCGACTTCTCCCAGGCTCTCATGCACATTGAATTTGCCTCACAGTCACTGAGAAAATGGAAGCCATCACATGGACTTTCCCTCCTCTTCCCAACACTGAGCCTGCAAGCTGACTTCCTCCCCATTACCTTAGAAGTGTCCCTGTTTCTCTAAAGGCCGATACTTCTGACATGTTGAGGACTTTTCTTTCTCTTTTATTTTTTGAGATGGGGGTCTCTCTACGTTGCTAAGGCTGGTCTCAAGATCCTGGGCTCCAGTGATCTTCTTGCCTCAGCCTCCCTAGTAGCTGTGTGCCACCCCTCCTGGCTTCTCTCTTTTATTTTTTATTTTTTTAGACAGAACCTCAAGCTGTCACCCTGGGTAGAGTGCCGTGGCATCACAGCTCACAGCAACCTCCAACTCCTGGGCTTAAGCGATTGTCTTGCCTCACCCTCCCAAGTAGCTGGGACTACAATGCCCAGCTATTTTTTGGTTGTAGTTGTCATTGTTGTTTGGCAGGCCCAGGCTGGATTTGAACCCACCAGCTCTGGTGTATGTGGCTGGTGCCTTAGCCGCTTGAGCTACAAGTGCCAAGCTGGTTTCTCTCTTTTAAGTCACCCCTTTCTCTTTGCTTCTTCATACGCTCTCTCTTGTTATCCTAGTCTCCCCAGTAAGTTAATTATAATCCCGTCTCTCCTCACTTCAAAAACAAAACAAAAACACAAAGTCCTATAATTCTCTTGTACATTCTAACCTCCTAAGGATTTGTCTACATCAGTGATTTTCAACTGGTCTGCCATGGCATGCTGGTGTGCTGCAAACATTTTTTTTTTTTTTTTTTTTTTTTGATTAAGAGTCTTACTGTTGCCCTGGGTAGAGTGCCATTGAGTCATTGCTCACAGCAACCTGAAACTCCTGGGTTTGTGTGAATCTCCTGCCTCAGCCTCCCAAGTAATTGGGACTACAGGCGCCCACTAGTTTTTTCTATTTTTAGTGGAGATGGGGTCTTGTTCTTGCTCAGGCTGGTCCTGAATTCCTGAGCACAAGCAATCCACCTGCCTCGGCCTCCCAGTGTGCTAGGATCACAGGTGTGAGCCACTGTGCCTGGTCAGTATATTCTTTTTTTTTTTTTTTTTAAACTTTTTTTTCATCAACACTATTTAAGTGTGCTGTGGAAGTGTAAATATAGGTTCAAGAGAGCTGTGAGATGAAAAAAGGTTGAAAAGCACTGGTCTACACACATGGCATTCCTTTGTTCAGTTCTCGTTCACCCTTCAAACCACTCCAGTCTGTTCCCCCCCTCTACTCCATCACATTTGCTTTGCTAAGGTCACTAACTCCCCAAAAGATATGTCTGAGTCCTAACCCCCAGAACCTGTGAGTGTGGCAAAAGGGAATTTGCAGATGTAATTAAACATTTCCAGACGAGATCAGGGTTTAGGGTGGGTCTGTCCAATGGTAGGTATCCTTACAAAAGAAAGCAGTGGGGGATTGGAGACACAGGAGAAACACAGGAGAGAAGGTCATGTAAAGACTGAGACAAACTTGAGTGATGTGGCTCTAAGCCAAGGAATGCCAAGGATTGCCAGCTGGATCACTGGAGCCCAGGATCTTGAGACCAAAGGCAGGAGGGGGCAAGGAAGGATTCTCTTCTAGAGCCTTTGGAGGGAATGTAGCCTGTTGAGAACTTGACTTTGGACTTCTGGCCTCCAGAAGGGAGAGAGAATACATTTATGTTGTTTGCAGCCAACATCCTGGTCATTTGTCATGGGAGCTTTGGGAAAATGATAGTCACTAATGATTTTCACGTTAAAACCCCAGATGCGCTGCCATCTCTGTCTTCCACACTGCAGCAGTATTTGATTTAGTGGGCTGTTGCTTCCTGAAATGTTTTATAGCCCTAGCTTCCAGGGAATCACTTCCTGTTGGGTCCTCTCTTCTCTTGATGGGTGCTTCCGCTTAGGGTTCCTTGACAGCTTCTTCAGCCCTTTCTTCTTTTTTTTTCTAGACAGAGTCTCACTTTGTCACCCTGGATAGAGTGCTGTGGCGTCATCATAGCACACAGTGACCTCAAACTCTTGGGCTTTAGTAATCCTCTTACCTCAGCCTCATAACTAGCTGGGACTACAGGTCTCTGCCTTAACACCCAGTTAGTTTTTCTATTTTTAGAAGAGATGGGGTCTCCCTGTTGCTCAGGCTGTTCTCAAACTCGTGAGCTGAAGCCATCCACCTGCCCCGGCCTCCTAGAGTGTCAGGATTACAGAAATGAGCCACGGTGGCCAGGTTCACCCTTTCTTCTCTTTCTCCCTTTACATTCTCTCAGGTAATCACAAGCATACCTGTGACTCTAAATAACCGCCATGTACAGGCACTCCGTGACTTATGGGTTACGTCTTGATAAACCTACTGTAAAGTTGAAAAGTCACTAAGTTGAACCACTCTATGCTGGGGGCTTTCTAAACTCAAGAGTCCCAGATTGATGCCTCCAACTTAGACCAGCCAATAGCTTCAGTCATGTGTGTATCATGCCTTTTTGACATAGCTGCTTAGATGTTTCACAGTAACTTACATGAGCAAGCATATATGTCAAGAACACTAAAACAGAACTTGTTTTTTGAGACAGGGTATTGCTCTGTCATCCAGGCTAGAGTACAGTGGCATCATCATAGCTCACAGCAACCTCAAACTCTTGGCTCAAGAGATCCTCCTGCCTCAGGTTCCCAAGTACCTGGGACTACAGGTATGCACCACCATGTTGGGCTAATTTTGTTGTTGTTGTAGAGATCAAGCTGGTCTTGAATTCCTGGCCTTAAGCAATCCTGTCTCAGACTCCCAACTCTCCTGTTCTAGATTTACAGGTGTGAGCCACAGTGCCCAGCCCCAAAACAGAACTTTAATTTTTTTTGAGATAGAGTCTCACTCTGTTATCCTGGGTAGAGTGCCGTGGCATCATCATAACTCACAGCAACCTCAAACTTTTGGGTCAAGCTATCCTCTTGCCTCAGCCAACCAAGTAGCTGGGACTACAGGCTTATATCACAACTCCCAGGTAGTTTTTCTGTTTTTAGTAGAGATGGGGTCTTGCACTGAGCTCAAGGCATCTGCCCACCTCAGCCTCCCAGAGTGCTATGATTATAGCAAAACAGAACTTAGAAAAACCTTTTATTAAAAAAAAAAAACCTGAACCTTTTATTTGTATTTTATCTTATGCTGAATTCATTCCCAAGGCATAAATTTTGTTATCTTCAGTTTTTTTTTTTTTTTTTTAATGGGATATTTTTTCTTCTGTGGAACTTCCTTTTCTGGTTTAAGAACAATTTGTTCCTTTTCCATAAGGATCATCTCATGTGTGGCAGGGACCTCATCTCATGTATGGGCTAATCCAAGCGTGGGCTCTATAAATACAGCATACACTGTGAGCTCTTTATTCACCTGGATGTGCTCAGAAACCCCAGAATCTACATCTAAACCTTTAGGTTCAGCATGACTCTGTTATTTTTATTTTTTTGAGACAGAGTCTCATTCTGTCTCCCTGAGTAGAGTGCTGGGGCATCATAGTTCATAGCAACCTCAAATTCTTGGGCTTAAGCAATCCTCCTGCTTCAGCCTCCTGACCACAGGCATGGGTCACCATGCATGGCTAATTTTTCTATTTTTTTAGTAGAGACCGGGTCTCACTCTTGCTTAGGCTGGTCTCAAACTCCTGAGCTTGAGCAATCCATCTGCCTAAGCCTCCCAGAGTGATAGGATTACAGATACGAGCCACCAGCCCAGCCCCACTCTCTGGCCTGGGCACACCTACCAATTCCACCAGGTGAGGACGAAATGGCACACATTACTTGTGCAGGGTGGCGTTTTTCGGGTACTTGATGTCTTTTCAGATAGGCACACCCTTGATGGCTTGGGCAGTTTCATGGGTGTTCTTGATGTGACTATGATGACATGAGCTATAGGATTTGCAGGATCTTGTGGGTTTACTGGGTTACATAAACATTCAGCCATTTTCAGACATCACTGTGGGCTGCTATGTGAAGGGTGCAAGACAGAGCTTCTGGTCTTCACTGATATGCTCCTCCTAAAACCTGTTCCTGTCTTGGTTTTCCACCCTTGAAGTGACAGACAACACAAGAAGTGCACCCAACACAACTGCTCTACCAGAGCACCTGGGAGTCATTCTTGTCTTAAGGAAGTCTTGAATCCATTCACATTTTTTTCAGCTACATCCTGGGAACACACTGACAGTCTTCCTCACCTGGTCTCTCGCAATAACTCCCCAGTGATTTGTCACACAGTGGACACGATGCCCTCTTAACAATCAGATCATGCCATGACCCTTCTTAAAGCCTTTCAAAGGATTCCCATGGAATTTGGCACAAACTCCAAACTCTATGAGACTTTTTGTGACCTTGTCCCTGCCTCTGTCCATCTCTCTGCCCTTGCTAGCCTATTTAGGCTCCAAGAACTTATTCAGCTTTTCTTACCTTGGGTGATCCGTGCTTCACTCCATTTGTTCAAAGAGAACTCCCTGGCAGAACACTCTCCCCACCACGTCCTTTCTGTTTTACATGTTTTTTCCATCATTTTCTCTCTCATAGAACCACAGCATTTGCCACAAACTATAATGACACATTTGATCATGTTTATTTATTTGCTAGCCCTTTGTCCCCCTACTACCCTGCATCCAGAGAGCGGCTGGGATTGTTTCCCATCACCCAGCACAGAGTGCCGAGCCCAGAGCAGGCACAGAGAGGACGCATTACAAGTATTTGCTGGATGAATTGGCTGTCTTCTCTGTCAGTGTAGCTCTGGCAGGCAGGCTCTTCCAGTGAGAACACCTTTACTCTAAAGAAAAATAAAACTACCCCAAATTCAAACTTTATAAAAACCCCAAGACTTTGTTTTACAAACATATAAATTATTTTATTTACAAAGCCATGTTACAAAAAAAAAAAAAAAAAAAAAAAAAAGGCCAAAAAAAAAAAAAAAAAAATTACAATCGCTCATTGGAGAATATTTCCAGGCCTGGCACTGAACCATGGCAGTATCAATAGATACATGTTTATTCTTTCCTTTTAAAACTGTAAGCCATAGAATTTACTATTTACACCTACTTTAGACATTAATTCTGCTTACAATATCACAGGCATGGAATGAATTCTATCTGATAGTGCTAATACATAAAGGTGCAGGACAAAGCAGGAAAATACTTAGTGTTACAAAATATGGATCGTAGAAAGGAAACCCACTCCACAAGTGTGGCATTTGTTCAGGATAATTGGACATGCTTTCTTCAAAATTCTTCTGGAAAAGGTTCTAAAATCGGTAGTAGGAAAGGACAAATTAGCAGGTGCAAATTCTTGTCTGTGCAACAACAGTTATTTAATATACCCCATGACTGACCAGCTACGTAAAACCCACAGAGTTTTGTTAAAGTGCCATGGGCTGACAGCATAACAAAATATAAGGTAAATAGAAAATTTCTTTTCCTTTTTTAAAACAAGAGTTCACTGAGAATCAGCAATAATAGAATATGCTGTATAAACTATTCTCTACAAAGGTTGATCAGCATTATTTACAATTGGTACATTGATACAAAAGAAGGCATACAAGTTATCCAAGTCGCTTTTTTTCCTTTTTTTTTTTTTTTTTTTCTTTTTTATGGCTGACAGGTCTATGCATTGCGTTATGCTTAACAACCAGAGCTTTCGAGCCTCTATGGCTGGCGACAAGTCAGGAGATCTTCAGGCAAACAGGGGTGTGTGCAGTCAAGGGGCTGGGAGAGAAGATTGAGTGGGTGTGCAGAACAGAAGGACCCAAAAGATGTCACCCTAACAATGCTTTATAGGCTGCTCCAGTTTAACTCCACTAAAACAAACCCAAAGAGAACCTCTTATTCGCATCCCATTTTTCAAGCTGCAAGTTGCTAATACATTGCTATAAAGTAAACCTGTAGTTGATCGTGAAGGAAGAAACACCTGGGTTTTCCCTTTTTGCTCAGTTTTCCAGAAATGTCCTCACCTTGGTCACAGCCAGTCTTTCAACAAAGTAAGCAGCATTTGACGGGGAGCCTCTTTATTCCAGCTTCCAATTCCAGATGGAGAGAATGAAAATGTTTAAACCTGTTAAGGGCTCCTTTAGTCCCTGTGGAGACATTATTTCTCAGAAGCAGCCACTTAATCTCTCAACCTTTGTTTTCCCTCCTCAAATATAAGAGTTTATACATCAGAGGGTTATTTTGTTGCTGAGATTTTGTTTTGTGTTTACTCCTGCAAGTTTTACAACTCAAAATAAATTATAAAAAAACAACAGACTTCTGAAACCGAACAAGACAAAAATTGTGCAAAAATAACAAAGATATGTACATACTTTTCAGCCTGAAGAAATGTACAATAGAAACATAATTCAAAAAACATTTTAAAAATATAAACATTGCTTAAACTTTCCTAAGTTTCATATTGTTTCTGAAACTATTCTGGTCAGTTAGCTCTGTAATATAGTAAAACATAAATTATTACAAAATTAACACTATAAAAATTTACTTTAAGAATATTTTCTAAGCTTTTTTTCAAAGGGTCTAACCTTGTTTATAATTTCTTAAACATTTATAAGTCTTAAAATCTGCCTTAACCTTTTTTTAAAAAAAGAAAAAGTAACAATCGTCCCTTCAATTTGCAGTCTTTTTCCCAAGACGTAAATAAACCAGCATATAAGTGCACTTTAACACTGTAGAAATAAAAATGAAATCATCCAAACTAATGTTCTGATACTTAATATCAACTCCTGATTTTTAAAAAAAACTTCATTTTATATTAAAAAATTTAGTAATCTTATAAGAAACACTGTCAGTGCAATTCCATTGATGCAAATCACTCCATTTGCCTCCCGTCTTTGCATCTTTGCAGATTCCAGTCGTAAGGTGAAAACTTAACAGTAGTCTGATCTTTGGGTTGGGGGACTGGGAAAGAAAAGCTTGAGGGTGTGAATGAGGGTTGTGCCCAGCTGCAAAACTTGCATTCATATCGGATTTAAGGATGAAGCAAAACCTCCCAGCAGCTCTGTTCTATCCTGTATGCAGTTACATGATTAATACGTTACTCCTGGTTTATGTTGTCAATTCCTTTCCTGATTATGACTCCCTAGTAGAGCTTATGGTATTGCTGTTTTTTTTCAAAACTCCAGTGTGAATATTTCTATAGTGGCTGGGCTCCAGCGTCTTTCTGACTTCCAAATGGCTCTCCATCACCAAGCAGTGGCTTGTCCTTACCATTCCTTCTTGGGGATGGCTGTCTCTGAGTCGGGGAATCTGATAATGTGGTGGATGCTGGTTGATGGCTCTGCTGATCCCACCTGGTGCCTGTGGCCCAGGGCATGAGGGTAGGTGGGAAACTCTAGTATTTATTCTCAAAAGGGGGTTGACACGCAACCCTCCACAGCTTTCCCCAGAGGACCCTTCCTAGCCTTCAAGGGCAGTGAGAGCTGTGCAGTCACCGAGCCTCCTCAGAGAGTGGCTTTCTGGGTTCTTGTGGCCTTTTTCCTGGAGTTTCTCTCTCTCTGGCTCAGCCTGCTTTGGACATTTACCCACTGAGCCCTGGAAGGGATTCTGTAGATTCCCACCAGCTCAGACTACCATAGTCACTGGGTCCCCACCACCTTTTGAGGGACTGATTGCCCTCTACCTCCCAGCTCTGCTTCCTGCCACCCTCCCAGCCCCGGTCCAGCTCCTGCCCCTGCCCTGGTGTATCCTTTCTGAGCTGCACAGCTGGATAGTGGTATTGGGTAAGCCACATCATTACATGTCGCTTTTCTCAATTTTGCCCCTAGCATTAGGCTCCAACCATGGTGGGCTATAAACCCCTCATGCCCAACCTCTGGCTCTCTGCTCTCAGCTCCTCCTTCCCCAGCAAAATTACCTCCCTTTGTACACAGTCCAGAGGGGAGCCTGTGAGAATGAGCTCTTCCAAGTACTGGCGGGGACCCAGTGATGGCAGGTGGAGTGGTGGGATTGGGTGGAGAGGACAAGGAAGGAAAACGGCTCTGTGTGCACTAAAGTTCAAGAGCTTCAGGTGGCGCTAACCCAGGACTGATGTTCTGCCATGTCTGCTCTCATGGCTGGAGCGAAACGATGGTGCAATAGCAGCATCAGGAACTAGGGGAGTGCCCCAAATTTGGAAGAATGTATAAACGTGGCAAATGAAAGACAACGGAAACAAAACACTGCTGTTGTTTTCTGTAAATCTCAAATTCACGTTCTTTTGCCTTTTTCTTCAAAACTAAAAACTGATCAATTAAAAAAATAAAAAAGAAGAAGAAGAAAGGCTGGAGCCACTGGCAGGGCACAAGAAATAGACTCTCCCCCACGGCCCACTCTCCTCCTTTCTCCTCCCCCATGGCCTCCTAGGGTGGGATCAGGTGGCCTGGAACTGGTTTGGAAGTGGCTTCATAGTCTTGTTATGGAAGAGTCCTTATCCTGCCCATTCTGTTTGTGTTCTTCTAGGAAAGAAAAGAAAAACTTATTTCAAAACCATACATTTGATACTATCCACGCAAACTCAAGGATGGAGTCCCAATTTTCTCATCTATAGTAGAAAGGGTAATATCCCACCTCCTGTATATGGTAAAGGGCAGCTGTAGGGATGGATAAAAGGACTCCACACATTTAATCACAAAGATCCTGTGATCTTTCCTGCGATAGAGGAAAGCACACAGACCAATGCGAGCTACATTCATGGGATTCCTCTTCAGGAGGTGATAAAATAATTGATATTTTTATTTATGTATTTTTTTAGACACAGTCTCACTCTGTTACCCCGGATAGAGTGCTCTGACATCAAAGCTCATGGCAACCTCAAACTCTTGGGCTCAAGTGATCCTCTTGCCTCAGCCTCCCAAGCAGTTGGGACTACAGGTTCCCATCACTATGTATACTTGGCTAGTTTTCTTTTCTTTCTTTCTTCTTTGTTTTTTTGCAGTTTTCTTTTTGGACAGGGCCAGGTTTGAACCAACTACCTCCAGTACATGGGGCTGGCGCCCTACTCCTTTGAGCCACAGGCGCCGCCCTAGTTTTTTTTTTAGTAGAGACAGAGTCTTGCTCTTGCTCAGGCTGGTCTTGAACTCCTGAACTCAAGCAATCCACCCACCTTGGTCTCCCAGAGTGCTAGGATTATAGGTGTGAGCCACCGCACCTGGCTTTTATTTATTTTTTTTAATCTATTAGTTCACCTTTTCCTACATAACCTACAGAAGACCTAGTAAATTATCTAGGGAAGAGCAGTGTTGGGATAAACATAGAGGTCCTGGAGATAGAGATTTGGGGTTTGAGTTACTCAGCTTCTTGTTGTAGCCATCTTTATCTACAAAATAGTATAGTCATCTTGTTTCTCACAGGGCTATTAAAAGCTTTAAATGTGTGATGTACATAAAAGACTCAACAGTGGCAGCTATTGTGATTATTCTTTCTCAGGCTGGCTGCCAGCATCCTGGGCTCCCCACAGGTGTTCCTGGAATTGTGGGCACATGCACACCACTCTTGGTGAGGATGACAGTAGAGTCTCCACATGCGCTCAGCAACCTCTGCGTGAGACCCCATAACCAGAGGCCGTGTGCCCAAATGTGCCTCCCTCACCACCCCAGTACAGGTGATGGGTGGCAGGTGTGCAGGCAATAGTGACTCAAAATGGGCAGAACACCCTTCTTGACTTGGGGATACAAAAACTATTTCCCCATACTCTTTTGTGAGGAAATCCCAAAGAACAAAACACAAACACATATTTGGTGTCTGCAAAACATACAGCAGTTGCGTATATGAAGGGCTGTCCAGAAAGTATCCAGCCATGTAATACGAAAAATAGTATCACCAATGGCTGGATGCTTTCCGGAAAACTCTCCTATACATGTACAGTAGAACTTCCACAGTTGGCCACCTCCCTACATTGACCATCTCCTTGAGTTGCGGTAATTTGCACAGATCGGACATGGACGTGTATGCAACAGCAAGGAGGCCTAGTTCCTTATGCTGACCCCCTCCGTATGTCAACCAGTTTGTTATGGTCCCTTGAGTGGTCAATTTACAGAAGTTCTTTCTACTATGTATCTCCAATCACGTATAACCCCATCTTCTGACTATCTTGTTTTCCTCAGACACATAAACACACGTTATACTGAGAAAATCATTTGTCACCGGGAGTACACACTGATGGATCTCACATCTCAAGTTCATGAAAACTGCTAAGCCTATCTTGAATATTCCCAACATGAAACCGTGTGCTGAATGGGAGCACACCTCACCAGCATTGCTAGGGGAGCAGTTAAATGCATCAGGTTATTTGACTCCCCTCCTCAATGAGTACTTGTCTGCTGTTTTCCCCACCAATTCTGATGAGGAATCACTGATTGATACATGCCAAGGGCCTTTAATTGACATCATCTCACCTGATTTTCACAATAGCCTTAGGAGGCAGACATCAATGTTGCCGTTTAACAGATGAAAAATGTGAGACTCAGAGAAGAAATCTGCCTAAGATCCTTTGGCTGGTAATAATAGTAGCTAACACTGGCTTAGCTATTATTTTTGTTTGTTATGTGCCAGGCATTTTCCAGAGGCTTTATATGAATCAACCAATCCTTCGAATAGCCGTATGAGGAGGAGCCATTATGATCCCCACTTTATAGATGGAGAAAATGGAAGCACAGAGAAATTAAGTATCTTGCCCAAGGGCACACAGCTAATAACCAAAAGGCCTGGGTTTGGAAGGCAGGTAAGCATAGATGAGATTTGAACCTGGGTCCCATCCCAAGACCCACACTCTTTCTGTCCTGCTGATAAGCATATGTGTTTTTGCTCCCCTGGTAACTTACCATTCGGCTGTGTCCTGGGCTGGATATGCTTGAAGGACTGGATTGTGACAAAGCTAGGCTGCTATTTTTCCCAACCTGAAAGACACCAGTGAAGCCCCACTAAGACAAATGGGCCAGCTTGGGAAAGGCCCACTGACACCATAGGTTGCTAGGGGAGGGGGAAGGGGAGCACAGTATTGCCTCATTCCCTCATGTCAGTTAGGAACTGGTGTTTACATCTTAAATGGCAGAGAAAAAGAGAATGTTTCAGAGGGTGTCTCAATAATGCCCCTCTCCTTCCCAGAGGAAAAGTGGAATGGTGGGGAACTCTTAATTTTGCTGTCCAGGCTGCAAGGTTCAGGCGTGAGGATGAAGGTTTCTGGTTAGAATCCTGGCCCCTCCTGGTAGCATAGCACTTAGCAGAGGCCTGGCTTTTCCACCAGTGGCCACAGGGCCACCCACATAAGGTCATCCACTTCTGTCTTTCAGTTCCAGATCCATCTTGTTTCTAGCCCACATTCCCTCGGACCAGCTGCTGATAAAACACCTGGGCCTTTTGCTGGGTCAGTTTTCTTGGCTGGGAAATATATTCTGCTGTTCTTCAGAAAAAGAGCAGGACAGTGCTTTAAGAGGAGGGGACAGCATTAGCTGGGGCATGTGGGTGTGGCTGCTGTGCTCCTCCCCTTCCTCTGTGACCTCCTGGGCTGGGTCCTCCAGGGAACCAATTCCAGGTACTACCCCTGTGTCCCTGTCTTGTTTACAAAGGCAGCTCTGGCCTTCTCCCTATACATGCTTCCTGCTCTATGTGAACTGGCCTCTGCCTTACATTCACCGTCTTGCTTTGTTCCTTTTAATACTTCTGTGGCAACTTCTGATACAATACACCTATCAGATACAATACCAACTTGTACCCAACGCACTGCTTTATCTTGGATTTCTCAACCTTGTGCTTTGCCTTTCTCCAACAATTGGATACCACTGATGGTGACCCCGGACAGAACCTTACTGTCCTTGTGATAAGCACCAAGGTATCCCCTGCATTGGACAGCCATTACATGCCTCAGGCTATCAGATGCCCCTCCTTACAAGCACTTGTTTGCTCTTTTCACCACCAGTTCCCACTCATTCATCATGTTTGCTAACTATTTCATGTGGTCTCTAGACCACAGGTCACCAGAGCAATGTTTGCTCCACACAGAGGCACTCCGTTAACAGCACGGCCCAGACTCCACAATCAAAACACCAATAGCCCTACTATTTACTTGTGCATTTACTTTCTTTGGGTGCCCTCCTGTGCCTTGGTGTATTCCTCTGTAAAATGGGAGTAATAGTAGATAACTGTCAAACAAGTGCTCGAAACAGAGCCCATAGCCTTGCTGCCCAAGGTGCGGGCTGCCAACAGTGCGGCGGCTCTGCTGCTTCAAAGGCCTCATCCCACCCAGGCCTGCTCACTCACAACCTGCATTTTTACAAGACGTCCAGGAGACCTGTGTGCACATTCAATGATCCCCGCCCCTCATACCCCTGGAAGTGGGGAGCCAGATGGTACCCCAGGCCTCAGGTTGCAGCCTGTCTGGCCCTTTAATTCCAAACTTGCTGTTTCTCATGTGTTTACTTGTGATTTATGAACCCCCCTCAGGCTGTGCTCTTTGTGAGGTTATAGCAAGTCGCATACATGGTGACACAAAACATTAAAAGATCTTTTTAACAACTGCCTTCCATCTCTCCAAAGTCCTCATCCCCAGACGTGGCTGGGCTTGGGGTCTGGCTCACCTTTCGCTACTGCCGTGAACCTCGGGCTGCCGCAGTCTATACACATTGCTCTTGCAGGGGGACTGCCCGCCTTTGCTCTGCATAGATCCCCAGGTTAGGCCCTCCCTGCTCCTGCTCCCTGTCTGTACCCATGCGGCCTCAGAGTCTGGGCTCCAGACTTCCCCAACCTGAGGAGGAAGCCCAGACTCAGGGATGGGCACAGAGGTTGAGGGAAGGAAACGTGTATTCTTGAACTGTGCTACATTTTCTCAGCTTCCCCCTGACAAATACTACTATTTGCACAATGGCACTGAACACTGCCTTGCCAGTTTGTGGGAGGTGCATGTTTAGGAAGGAAGGAGTTATGTTAGGAGGAGGTAGGGGCTGAGGCAGCCTGATACATCGAGAAGGACAGTCACCTGGGAGCCAGGATACACAGGCCACCACTCCCTGGTAGGACCCTGGGTTATCATCAACCTGCCTGGGCCTCATGCTCTTCCTGAGGGAATTCCCACAGATCAGATCAAACTTCTTAGCAGCAGAACTCTTTAATGACCTTGGAACCTCGAAATATAAAATAGGCGGACGTGGAGTGGGGTACTCAGAATCTCTCCATGCCTCAGTTTACTCATCTACAGAGCGGTGTTGTGAGAATGAAATGAGGTAATATTTGTAAAGTGCTTAGAACAGCACCTACCATGGAGTGGGAGTTGGAGTATTTGTTAAGTAAACTGCTCTCAGAGCAGAGGGTGAAAATTGCCTTTGGGGAAGGCCAAGAGAGGAGTCGTGCTTGTGTCACCTGTCTGAGCCACCCGGCTAAGCAGGGGCGCTGCCCAGCTCCCCCTGCCCCCCAGAGCTGGTGAAGGCAGTGCCAGGAGGTCCCTTACCTGCCGAGAGGAGGTGCTGTTAACGGGATCGGGCACCGGTGCAAGAAGGCTGGGCGGGTTCTTTTTGTGAACGCTATTCATACCAGGCATTTTAGTGATTTTACAGGCTTTGCTACTAGAACTTGAGTTCTTACGCTTTTTTCCTTCTGATTTGTCAAATGAGAGGGGCAGAGAAGACACGGCATTGTGTGAGGCCAGAGAGAGGTCCCCCGTGTGGAGCGCAAGGGAGGGCACAGAGAGGGGACAGGAGTCACTGCTGCCTCCCACCGCGCCCACCTGTCTCACTATGTCCGCGGGGCCGCCGGGCAGCAAGGTCCGTCCTGAGGGCTCCAGTTTGGCACTGAGTGGGCTCACCCCATTGTTTGAGTTGTGCACAGACAGACTGTTATAGGGAAGGGCCGCCTGATAGGAGTTCAAAGCAGAACTGGCATTCAAAACACAGTTCTTTTTGTGGGGCCCTGACAGTGGAGACGAGAGGGATGTCTGCAAGGATAAGGAGGAGGAGGAGGAGGAGGAGGAGGAGGAAGTCGAAGACTGTGGCTTCCTCTTTTTGTTACTTGGAGACTCGTCGCTACGGGCAGACAGGTCTTTGACTTTTGAGGATTTGCTGGTTTTGGTTTTGGATGGCTTGTGGGATGGGGAAGGGATGACGGCTGGTATCGGGGACACGGCGGATGGGGCCTTGAAGGTTGAGTCCATGATGCTGAGGGTTGCAGCCACATGAGGGAAAGCTGTGGTGTGGGGCATGAGGGCGCTTGGGTCCGGCGATGTCACAAAAGCTGCGTTTGAGAGCATGGCTGATGTCATTATGTAAGAAGAGGTGAGTCTCGAGCTGATGGGAGCTGAAGGAAGATACACAGCACTGGGGTTGCTGAAAGGCTGCAAAACGGATGCTGGAACAGGGGTGGTGGTGTGGGCTGCTGGCGAGGGCAGGGGGCTATCTGCCGCAGGAGGGATCTTCCTAAACATGAGAGAAGAGTGAAAGAGAAACAGTGAGACGTCAGGTCGGCATTGCTTGGGAGGCTCGATGAAGTTTGAGCATCAGGGCTACAGAGAACACCCTGGCGGAACCAGACTATGGAGAATGAAGCCTTGGAGGATGGTAAAATCTGAAGATGGCCCTTCCTCATGGTGCCCCCATTGCAACATCCAGCAACTTAAATGGACTCACTCTCAGGCTCTCAGATGCTGTTCTCCATGCTTGGCTATCAGAGAATGGCTGATTTTGGTTCATGAATAAAATGCACATGTTATTTAGAATATAAATTTCCCCAGCAGTTTTCTCCCCTCTCAATTTCTCCTCTCTCTTTCTCTCTTTTTGGTAGCAATGAGACGTGGTCATTTCACATGTAGGTCCTGGTTTGAAGTAAGAAATGTGAGGACAGGGTTTTCCTACCTGGACATATGGGCAGGAGCACCCCCCCGCACCCACTGCAGCCTCTGCCCACAGACTCTCAGGGTGTCCCCATCTGGGCTGGAAGCAGTCTGCATCCTCCTGCATTTGCTGTCTAACCTCTGGTGTACTCTGCAGAGAGCCCCGTTCCCTGTTTGCTTGTGGACGCCGGCTCCTGGCAGCCCGGCTGTGGAGGGGCAGGGGCTCAGGAAATGGAGACGATGTCAAATTGCCTTTACCCAGAACTTAGTTTTTCCTATTAACCCCACCCTACCTTAGCTCTTGCTCAGAGGAGCTATATGGGGGAGGCTATCCTTCAGCAGGTCTTCCTGCCTTGTGTTAGGAAAAGATAAGAGTGGAGGGATTCTCCTGGGTCCAAAGAAGGGGACCAGGAGTTTCTAGTTTGTTCTGAAGATAAATGCAGTATATGGGCGGAAGGAGAACATATGGATAGGAGAGGGGGATTTGGTCTTCTTGGAGCTTGGGGGGTGCCTTAGAGCAAACTCCCTGGAGCCAGGGCCAGCCAGGCAGTGGTCACTCCTGAAGCCTCCCTGCTCACTTTTGACTTGTGCTGGAAATGGCTCCCATGTCCGGTTACAGCCTGGGTCAACACTGCTGCTACTCTGGGACTGAGATGAGGCACAGTGGCCATAGGGTCACTGTTTGCTCCTGATTTTGCAGGGTGCTGACTTCAGGAGCTAAGTGGATGATTTTGGGCTGGTCCTTTTCTATTTTTTACGTTGACCCCCCCCTTCCATCCCTGTTTCCCGGGAGAATAATTTTCAGTGTAGCTGGGGATCCCCAGCAATTAGGAACTAGCTTCCCTCTTCTGAAAGCTGCAGGTGAGCCTTGTGCCCCTGTAGGCCTCACAGCATCCCTCCTCTTGCTTGGAGGCTGCCTCCCAGCTGTAGCACCAGGACCAGGTGCTGGGAAACTCTGGAAAGAGGCCCAGCTGGGAAGTGAACGCCTCTCCTAACCTTCCTCTCTCTAAGATTCTGTTTCCAGCCCGCACTTTGGTGGAGCCTGTGGCTTCCATCTTTAGGGTGGAATCCAGAGGAATCCTTGACTATAGAAGCACAGTGTCCTTGAAAATGTTAGACCGAGAAGATCAAATATAAGAGAAAAATGCTGCCGAACCCACAGCGTCCACGATGGTGTTTGTGAGTTTACTTTTTCTCAAGCCTAAAGAAGGCAGAAGAACCTGTCAGCACTAAACAAGCTGCTCCACAAATACTCGTTGCAATGAACGAATGAGTGAATGGATGGATGGATGGATGGGCAGGTGGATGGGCGAGCAGGTGAATCCTCAGCAGCAACATAACTGTACTGTAGGGACTAGGCATGCTGGGCAAGGACTCCCGTGTTACCAACTGGAAAGGTCCTCACAACTGCCTGGCACTGCACCGCCCCTTCTTAACGGGGCTGGGGGACAGCTCTCAGCCTGCGAGGCATCCGCAGACTTCCTGCTGTCTCTGTTGCCTTGCTGTGGTACTACAGGCATCCCACTCAATCTTTCCTTGACTCAAGATCCTTACCAGCTGAAGTATAGATAGAAATACATGGGGGCAGAGGTTTGGCAGTTACTTGTAATAAAACATTATTTACAAATACCAGATGGCTCATTTAGAAAGGATCCCAATCAATGATTTTGGATCCACTTTTAATGTCCCAATTTATAACTTTTCCTGTTAAGTGTATAAATCCATGCTTCGACTTCTGCTGACCAGCAGAAGTGAAGTCCTGAATCTTACCTGGTGATGGCATGCTTTCTGTCCCTTTCTTTCCTCTCCCTATTCATCATGAGTGCAAAGGGGGGCTGGGGAAGGGGAGCTAGGGCAGGGGAGAGGCAAAGTGAGGGGTCTGTGGCGGCTCACTGTCCCAGGAGCCCCTCCCCCCAGGCCGAAAGTATTCTCCTAGGTGCTGAGTGGAGGTGCATTTCAGTTCTGCTGTGCTGTGCCCCACTTTAGCTTTGCACACTGGCCTAGGGACGTCCCATACAAAAGCCCACAGATGCGAATAAATTACTGACAGTGCCCATCCTCCCCTGCCAGGTGGCATGGAGGACCAGATGCTGACCTGGCTGAAAGAGAATACTGTGTTGGCGTCTCCTGATGCAGAGTTAAATGCTTGTTAAAGAAAAAAGAGTCTTGACCGTTCCTTTTCTTCCTAATGTCTTCCACGCCCCCATCGGCTGCCATCCCTCCAGGTTCGGGCCCGTCGGGGCCTGGGGTTTGGGCAGCGAGGTTGGGAGGGCAGCGGGGTGCTACGCTCTCCAGAGTTGACACCCAGGCAGCCCCAATGTTGCTCAGTGACAGCAGATTGGTTAGGCAAGTCCTGAACAGGGGGGAGGGACCTGATGCCCTGTGGCTCGGGCTTCTGTGCCTGAGGAGGAAAGGAACATGGAGCTTGAGCGGACAGGACACCAGGGAGTGAAATACAGATCAACACATTCCTTCCGCGTGTCCGGGATTTACACTTCCATAGAACAGGAGAGCAAAGAGCTGCAAGAATCACAGGGCTGGCTGCCATCTTAGGGAATAAGTGCAGAAGGATAAATCACCAAATCTCTGAGATCATGGTAACCTCACATGCAGCGCCAACTCGTTGCTGTTTGGAATGGGCACAAGTAGATAGATAGCAAGGGTGCCCTCAGACACACTGGGCAGTCACTCAAATGGGAAGAAATGATAAGCTTCTCTTGTGGCCCTTTCCTACCTTCTATTTATTGTTAAACTTTAGTCCTAAGTCTGCCGGGAGAGCTCAATGCAGACACAAATGGGGCTCACTAAGTTCAGGTCTGGAAGCTCTTTAGGCTTTTAGAAAAAGGGCTGAGGTGTCATAGCTGCCTGGGAGAGGGGCAAATATTGAATTCTGTGCCCCTCATTTCTTAGGAATGCCTTCTTTGCCTCTCCTGGGCTTCAGTGGGCAGAGGGAGTTGAGGGGGGTCTCAGCTGTTGACCATCCTGGACTCGCTGGGCCTAGACTTACACGATCCATGATCGGAATGGACCACGATATCGTGAGCACTCTCCTTTGTAGGAGTGGGGAAGGGTATACAAAGTGGGTTGGCCTTACATTATCAAGTGGCCAAAATGGTGGTGCCTTATGTATGAGGTTTGAGAGTCTGGGCCTGTGATTCCTTCCCAGTAGCAGTCTAGCAAATCAAGGTTTCTCCCCTTTTCATGATTCCCCCATATAGATGCAACTACACTGGGAAGTGTTGGAGAATAAAGGGACTGGAGAGAAATGAGACATAAGTTGGAGTTTAGGGTAGAAAAGAGTACAAGTAAAGGGGAGGAGGGTGTCCTAGGGAGATGGGAAGGGCCAAAGACAAACTTAACCAACTTCACAGCATTGCTCAGGATCTGCCCTGTTGGCAAATGGTCTTATGTTTTCACAGGACTGTGGACAACTAGAAATTGGTCCATAACCATTATGAAATCTTTAGTATTATTACTGTAGCATTAATATTGCAAGCATATTCGTAATATCCTTAGATGCTTTTAGTAGTAATAAAAAGGCTTTTTAACACTGTTAAATAAATAAGATCTTATCTAATACCCTTTTCATTTAGTTGAGAAGATTACCAACACAAACATGATCTCCAAAGAAGACAAAGCATACAACATAAGTGTTTCTAAAAAACTTCAACAAACCATTAAGAGCTGCCTTTTAAGAATTAATCAAGAATCCTGATTTCAGAATCATTTTGTTCTGTGAAAAGCCAACCACTTTACATAGAAAGTTAGGGTTCAGATCATTGTGGGACAGCTCTAATCTTTTACTGCACAAGAACTGCTCACTTACTTCCACATCTGTGAATTCAAGTGTTTTTCTACCATGGAGTTTAGCGCGAATCGAAAACGGTCCCATCTTCTATCAAACACATAGTACCCTCGTCCCATGAGGCGGCTGCCGAACGAGCAAAACTGTGAGGGAAAAAAATATTAATTTTGATTACAGGTTAATAAGCTAATATAAACTATATGGCGAAAAATAACATTTGTATAAAACACACAGGGGCACAATTTTACTCAAAATAAAAAAGCAAATAGTACCAAAGCCAAAAATACTTCTGTAATGCTGTAGTTTGAGCTCTAGATTTTCTGCAGAACCACACATTATTACTCAACCATAGCTACATTCAATTTTCTATGCACTGAGGGGGCTACATTCTCCACTTCAGGGACTGAACAGGCATTTTAGGTTAAGAAACAGAGACAACCAGCAGCTGGGTCATTTTTCATCACCATCTGTTCATCACATCATCCATCTTCTCAAGGAACTCGGAGGTTCCTTGCTTCTCATCGTGGGAATGGAAATTGGTTGTTCTGGTGTCCTGGGTCACACTTTTCCTATCCAATGTCAACAAAGCCACTTCGTTTCCAGCCAGGCTAACAGCCTTCCTTTCCCAGTCCTGACCTCATCTCTGCCTCCCTCCAGCCCTTGCAGGTCGCCAAGCTTTCACTCATGCTGTTGCCGCCACCTGCTGTCTCTTTTCCATTTCTCTTTTTCAATCCAAATCCTCCCCTCTCTCTGGGCCCTGATCACGATGCTGATTTCCAATGGCCCTCATCTGATTAATCTTCCCACTGTGAGTTTCCATGGCACACCTATTGCATACTTTATTACATTTTGCCTGTGACTTACTACACAACTGTTTTATAATTTTTATGTGTGTGTGTATGTATCTATATTTGTATATAGATATAAAATGCCTATGTACCTGCCTCAACTACCAAGGTGCTCTCTTCTCCCTCCTCCTTAGTATGAGGATAGTGGATGGATTAGGCTAATGAATGGATTGGGGAGACAAGGTCATATAAAATGTTTAAAACATACCACCACAGCTAGGCATGGTGGCTCATGCCTGTAATCCTAGCACTTTGGGAGGCTGAGGTGGGTGGATTCCTTGAGCTCAGGAGTTCGAGACCAGCGTGAGCAATGGGTAAGAACCCATCTCTAATAAAATTAGAGAAACTACCCAGGCACTGTGGCAGGTGCCTGTAGGCCCAGCTACTTGGGAGGTTGAGGTAAGAGGATCAACTGAGCCCAAGAGTTTAAGGTTGCTGTGAGCTATGATGTCCTGGTCCTCTACCCAGGGTGACAGAGTGAAACTGTCTTAAAAAAATCAAACAACAAAACACAAAAAACCATACATACCACATTAAAAATATATGGCTAAGCTAGGTTTGGTGGCTCATGCCTATAATACCAGCTACTTGGGAGGCTGAGGCAGGAAGATGAACCCAGGAGTTTGAAATTGCTGTGAACTATGATGATGCTACTGCATTCTAGCCTAGGCAACACAGGGAGAGAGATCCTGTCTAAAAAACTCCTAAACAATAACAGAAACAACAAAAAATATATATATGGCTGAAATATGTGTATTCAGATGTTTAATAAATGCCATTTGATTAAGACATTAGGATAACCGGAAAGCCAGGAGACAGAATTGCAAGTGGCCTCTGACAAGGTGACATTTGGCTGGTCTAGAGCTCAGGCGAGTCTGCAAATGACTCTATAACTCAAAAGCAGCTTTCCTCCCTTCCTCCAGGCCTCCCAGCAGCTCCCTGGCCTCCATCCCAGACACAGGCTGGACTGGCACTCATTCCACAAACCTGTCCTGGAACCAGCCTTTGGAATAGTTCTCAGGAAGAAACCGAAGACCTTCCCTTTGTTCTATTTCTGCTTGTCTTGGGGGTTCTACATTAAAATCTTGCTGCCCATCAAACCTGGTAATGCCGACGAAAAACACTTTTCTGCACCTCCATATTAAGTGCTTACTGACGGAGCAAGGAAACACACCAAAGGGAGCTCTCCAACATGGAGGCTGGTCTGTGGGAGCTCTTCCAGGCCTACATATCACTTCCTCCTTCATCCCAATTGCTAAAGGCAGCACCGAGCAAGCATTCATTACAAAAAACGATTTCAAGTCCCAGTTGGCCATGAGAGAAAGGACAAAGGACAGAAACAAAACCATGGCCCTTCCACTTAAGTCAGCAGACCACTGAGGGAGCACAGATGTGCCATGTCCTGAGCTCAGCCAGTCCACTGTAGTCTGGCAGCTTGTCATCTACACATCTACTGTTTTTCTCACGTACTCGCGTCTGGACTTCTGGTAGAGCCTTCTGTCTCTTTCAGACTCAGAAGCTGGAGACAATGTTTCGTCTTTGCAACCTATGTACTAGTTCCCTATGGATGCAAGGCGAGGTTGCCCCAACAGGCTCCTGTTCCCGGGTGGCATTGGATGCTCTCAGCAGAGCTATAAATCCTCAGGGCGCTGGTCACTGTGGCCCTCCTGGTTTCACCCTGTGCCCCTGCAATCCCTTCTTCATGTGCCATGGATCAATCTAGGGGTGGGCATGTGACCCATTTCTGGTGCACATAAGGAGAAGTCTGCTGGGGGTTTCACAGGAAGACTCTTTCCTAATGTAAGAAGCATCTGGGAAGACGACCCCGCTTCTATTTATCCCTTTGCATCCCCTGTAGAGGATGTGAAACCAGAGCTGTGGCAGATGTGTTGGAACTGTGTGTGAAAGGCAAAGAGTTGCAGAGATTGTCCCTCAGCTCCACGACATCGTAGAGAAGCTGACCAAAGCTTGGAAGCACCTACCTGTAAACTTTTTTTTTCTGTGAGATGATTAAATGACCTTAGTGCTCACGTCATGTGACCTGAGTTTTCTTTTTTCTTTCTTTTCAGAGACAGAGGCTCACTTTGTCACCCTTGGTAGAGTGCTGTGGTGTCATAGCTCACAGTAACCTCCAGCTCTTGGGCTTAGGCAATTCTCTTGCCTCAGCCTCCTGAGTAGCAGAGACTACAAGCACCCGCCACAATGCCCGACTATTTTTCTTGTTGTTGCAGTTTGGCCAGGGCCGGGTTCAAACCTGCCACCCTTGGTATATGGGGCCGACATCCTACTCACTGAGCCACAGGCACTGCCATCCCCCCCCCCGGCGCCGCCCCCCCCCCCCCAGGTGTTTTTGTTGTTATTTCTAGGACTTTTTTTTGGGGTGTGGGGTGGGTGGGGGGTGCGATAGCCCACCCCCCCCCCCCGCCCCAAAAACCCATGCGCTCCCCCCAAAAAAACCGCGGGGGGGGGGGGGGGGGGCGGGGGGGGGGGAGGGCAGTGCCTGTGGCTCAGTGAGTAG
>CAUYPK010042183.1:0-27843 GCA_963574355.1 Loris lydekkerianus | reverse complement strand
CGTACCGGCCTAAGGGCCTTACGCCGTCAGCCCGTCAGAACGTCAGCCGTCAGTCCGTCAGCTATCAAAACTCCAGCCCGTCAGCCGTCAGTCCGTCAGCTATCAAAACTCCAGCCCGTCAGCCGTCAGTCCGTCAGCCGTCAGTCCGTCAGCTATCAGAACGTCAGCCCGTCAGCCGTCAGCCCATCAGTCCGTCAGTCCGTCAGCCGTCAGCCCGTCAGAACGTCAGCCGTCAGTCCGTCAGCTATCAGAACGTCAGCCCGTCAGCTATCAAAACGTCAGCCCATCAGCTATCAAAACGTCAGCCCGTCAGCCGTCAGAACGTCAGCCCTCCTGATCCCATCCCATCTTTGTTTCTTGTGTGGTTTGTGTTCTTGCACGCCTTTCTTCCTAATGTCCCACCATTTCCACTCGGGTTATTTCTCCTTCCCTGACCTGGGTTGCGAGATTGCATCTTATTGCTTTCTCTCTTTTTTCAAGCTTTCATCTCTACCTACAATCCTGCTTTAGTTCCAGCACCCACTGAACCCTCTCTTTCTTCTGTTTCCTGCTCGAGCCACTGTCAGTCCTTCCCTTTGCTGTCAGATGTAGGGAGAGCTGGCTTCCTGGCCCAACTTTTCGCAGCGTTTTCCAGCTGACTCTCCACCTCTGGTTGCCATCCTCACCTATCCAAATAAACTGTTTCTTCAAGGTTACCAGCGTAACCTGCCAACTGACGGTTCAGAAATCTCTTCCGAGCCCACATTGCATCTGGGTGCTCAGACTGACTAGCCCAGGTCAGCACAGGTAGAAAATAAACAAGGCGCTGACTTCTCTGAGCCTCAGTTACTAACCTAGAAAAGGGTTTCCTGCCTGGTTCACGTCTCAGGAAGATAGTGACTTAAATTTCCTGTAGCCTCCCAGAGACATGAGAGTCTGCAGGGCCTTTTACCTATGATGTAATTGGTAAATAATTTGTTGGACATACAAATAACTGAATGAATAAATGTTGGTTTTGCAGCACCTCAATTAATCAACATGATAAATCTTGAACAAAATACCTAACTATAAGCATTAATACAAACTTATGAGACCCCTGGACATCTCATAGACCATATACTTCATTTTTTTTTAATCAGTGAAGCTTGTTCTTCGAAGGACTCCTCCTGTCAGGGCTGAACACGGTTTATGAAACCTCTGCGTCAGAGCTGCTCCAGTTTGGCTGGGCTGGGAGTGCTTGGGCTGCACAAGGACGCAACAATGGCCACACACAAGAGGTTCTGGGGAGCAGTTCTGGGCCTTTTCCCGACTGCTTTTGCTCTGAACAAAGCTCCTGGTTCTTTGAGCTATGGAGGTGTCTTCTCACCAGGTTCCTTTCCGATGTAAATGTCAAGAGTGGCTCGTGGGTGCTGGTTTGCGTTTGTGACCTCACAGAGTATCATTGCATGTTGCAGCATCGGTGGTGCTGTGCAGGGGCCAAGAGAACAGGCTCCTGTTTTCTTTTTTTTCTTTTTTGTAGAGACAGAGTCTCACTTTACCGTCCTCGGTAGAGTGTCATGACGTCACAGGACGTCAGCTATTGGGCTTCCTCGATTCTCCTGCCTCAGCCTCCCGAGCAGCTGGAACTCTAGGCGCCCGCCACAACGCCCGGCTATTTTTTGGTTGCACTTCGGCTGGGGCTGGGTTTGAACCCGCCACCCTCAGTATATGGAGCCGGTGCCCTACTCACTGAGCCACAGGCGCCACCCCAGGCTCCTGTTTTCAAAGAGCCACCTGCCTAATGAAATACAGAAGAGAGGCGTGTGGTGGCACCTCTTGGTGACCATAAGTCATTTCCTTGATGAGGGACTGTGATCTTTACGTAACGGATGCCAAGACAAATAACTCAGTTTTAAAATGAACAGACAATTCTCTAAAGAAGATACACAAATGGTCAGTAGGGACAAGAAATGATACACAACATTACTGGTCATGGGGAAATGCAAATCAAAACCCCAATGAGATTCCACCTTACAACCAGGAGGATGGGTGGAAGTAAGAAATCAAAAAATAAGGATGTAGAAAAATTAGGACCTTCGTGAAATTCTGGTGGCAACATAACAGGATGCATCCACTTTAGAAGAGTCTGGAAGCTGCTCACAAAGCTCAATAGGGAGTTGGCATTTGACCTGACACTTCCACTCTAGGCTCATGACTAAAGAAATGAGCACAGGCTGACCCAGCTCTGCACCAAAGCCTCAGAGCAGCGTGATTCGTGATGGGCAAAAGGTGGCAACATCCCAGATGCCCATCCACTGATAAATGCTGATTTCATGTAGTGAAATGTCATTCAGGTGTGAAAAGGCATGACGTGTTGATAAATCTTAGCTAGAACAGGGATGAACCTTGAGAATATTATGCCAAGTGGAGCAAGCGAGATACCAAAGGCCGTACGTGTAATTACATTCCTATTAAATAGCCAGAATAGGCAACGCAGAGAGACGTGCCTAGGTGCGGCTGCAAAGGCGGCTGGGAACGTGACAGCTGGGCACAGAGGGGACGCATGTCCACCCGTTGTTTCTGCTCCAGGGAGAGTAATAAAAAGAAGCAGAATCCTAACTATAAGCAAAATCTTTTGTTCTAAGCTCCTCCACAGTGGAGGGCGTGGAGCTCCCCAGACACACAGCCTGTGTGGGCTGCCGAGCCACTGCAGACTGGGTGCTCAGACAGCAGAAATGTATTTATTAATATCATGGGTGTGGAGGGCGTAAGTCAGAGGTCAAGGTGTTGGGGGTGGGTGGGTCTGTAAGACTTCCCAGCTGCCTTCTCACTGACCCCTCTGTGCACACACATAGAAAGAGAGATCTCTGAGGCTCCTTCCTCTTCTCACGAGAACACAGTCCTGCTGGACTGAGGTCCCACCTTTATGGCCTCATTTAACCTACTGACCTCCTTAATGACCCTGCCTCCAGTACAGCCACCCTGGGGGTCAGGGCTCAACACAGGAACCAGGGGCGGGAGGCAATGTGGTACACACTACAGGTGCCGCAGCAACCTCTCTGGCTGCTCCCAGCTGTGGTCCAAGAATGCCCACTTCATTGCTTACTGGAAAAGAAACAGACTAAGCTCTCCAAGAAGGTGGAGGCTCTCCACTCAGTCAGCAGCACAGAGACTTGTTTCTGGGAAATTCTCTGGCTGGGGCACCTAAGCCAGGTGCAGTGAGACAATGTCCCTGACAATGTCATGAGCAAAGCTGCTGCAGTTCCTGCTTTGTGACCTTGATCCATTCATGTCCTTCAACTGGACCACCTTCCTTTCCTCTCCTCAGGCCTCCCTGCCTAACTTCCAGCTTCTCTGAAACCTGACACCTCTCGTCACTCCCTAGTCTACCCTGGGACCAGCTCAGGTACCTGGCAGCTCCTTCTGAGATCTTTATTGTTAAGGAGAAGGTCACTCGGAACATTTCTCACAGGAGCTTCACAATCATTGAATTTACTATAATATACAAAACGTGTCTTTCTGGAAAAGATGGCAAATAACAATGGGTGCCATTTGCATGGAGAATAGCAAAAGTCATAATTTGCTAATCTCACCTATTTTCCACAAGAAAGGGAACAGAGTAATTTACATGGTAAATGTCAGAGGGTGACTTTGCCCATGAGTTTCCTCACTGCTGCTTATTCCAGTGGCCCTGAACACCTGAGGTGTGAGCCTCTGAGTCTTCTGTAAAGTGGAAGTATGATAATGACATCAGGGCAGAGGGGTCTGTGATAATGGATATACTGACTACAGTGTCTGGCACATACCAAGAACACACTAAATATAAGATGCAGATATTATCACCACCATAATCATCCCCGCCATATTGCCACGTTGACCAAGTACAGGCCAGGCCTAGTCGCCTGCATTTGCTCTGTGGTTTCTAACCATTAGGGCTGTTTGAATGCCCACAAGGAGACCTAGAAGTATCAGCCAGCGGGGCAGGAGTGAGGGTTTCTCTTGGCTGTGAGGCCTCCCTCTGCACCCCAAGGCCTCTCCAGGGTCCCAAGGTAACAGAAAGGACAGAGACCAGTCTCAGACACAGGATCTCAGGTCCCTTCTGGCCCTCCCCACACCCCCTCCCTCTTGGTCCCTTGTCACCATCACACAGCCATGTGACATTTATTTCACAGTAGTCACAACAGATCCAATAACCAATCTGCCTGTGCCACCCTCCACTCCTGTGTTAGGGGCGTTAATCACCAGTTGATCGTCAGTTAACCCCGGTGAACTCGGCAAATTGTAGCAAACAGACAAATTTGTGTGAGTTCAGAAAGCCCCACATGGGGTCAGTGCTCCCAGCATTTCCCCAACTGGGGTCCTCCCCCGTGCCTCCTGCTAGACATCAAGACACAAAGTCCTGAGACTCTCAGGTCTGTGTAAACACATCCTGATCACAAAGCTGCCTGCAGGAAGGGCAGTGCCACTGTGAAAGCGGCCACAGCAATGAACACAGGCCCGAGAGGCTTTGGTTCTCTCCGCTGCCCGGCCCTGAAGCTGGACGCTCAACATGGCTCATTGCCATGGCACTGCTCGTGTCCCCAGCAAACCATCAGGAGCAGTCTGGAGGGGTCACACTGTAGGGGCTGGGAGACTGACATTTGCATAATGTGTGTGTGTGTGAATATCACACAGCAGCCCACCAGCTCGCCTCTTACAGCTTCTAACGTCACCACAGCAAGGAGCAGAAGGCAGAGGGGCGCACGCTGCAACCAGACGCAGGAGAGGTGGAGACGTACTACTTCACAGTGGTTGTATTTTCGGTAGGGGATAGATAGCAGGAAGTCAGGCAGAGTGTCACTAGCTGCACCCAGAGTGTCACTAGCTACACACAGAGTTTTAGGGGCCTAGATTTGGAGGTTGGAAGTCTTTCAAAAATGAGGCTCCCACTTGTCAGCCTTGATTCTTCTGGAATGCGGTGTGCCAGTGACTTGTGTCTGAATTCCAGCGTGCTGCTGGCAGGTTTCCCCTACTGCAGGGACACAAAGTGAAGGTGCCTTCTCCTAACCTGTCTTGAAGCGGGGTTCAGCATGTGGTTGAGGTTCTGCTGACCCTTTGCATCTCTGCAAGCCTTGAACTTGTAACTGAGGGATATGGACTGGCAGGCAGGTCACGTGACAGCCAATTTCCTAACATGTGTGGTCTCTAGCCAGCCACTGTGACAGAGCGCCCATGTTCAGTGGCAGTATCCCCGCCATGGCGACTGCAGGTGTCTGGGAAGCCTAGTTATGTGGGCTTTGGGAATACAGCTTAGAATCCATTTCTCCATGACTCCACAAGCTATTTCTTTATTCTTTGTAACAAATCCCTTTTTACTTAATCTAGCCAGAGAAAATCCTGGTCTCTGCCAAAAATTCTTCCCCAAGACCCCAAAATGGCAGAAAGAGGTGATCACTTGTGGAGGTGTGGGAGAGACCCCCTTGCTGATCTCAGGGGGTGGGGGAGAATGTGCTCAGACTCAGTGCTCTTAGAAAGCGCAAGAAAGAGCTCAGTGCCACTGCAGGAGGGCTACTGGGTAAAGAGAAGCCTGGTAGGCAGGCGGGTTGGTGGCCATTCGTGGTTTGCTTCAAGAATGCCCAGATGAGGTTGAAACGGAGACAGAACTCCTTAACGGCACAAGAGGCCCCTCGCAGCCTACCTCCCAGAGGCCCGTGCTTCTGATGCTGAGCCTCCACTTTCCTCTGGAGATTCACACCACCCGTCCCTGAGTCAGACATCAGCCTGGAATGTCCCTTAACTGGCAACTCCTGCTAGCCCTGAAATCAGCCCTTCTGCTAAGTCTCAGTTCTCAGGACGCCTGTGGGATTTCTTCATGTGCCCTGCTCATGCAGAATTACCATTTATGTCCGTTAAAAACAGGTGCTTGCCTGCCAGGCAGGAAAGTCCAGGGGGGCAGAGACTGCCCCACGCAGGGGGATCCTGACCAGCTCACAGTGCCCTGCACACGCTTGGTGAGTAGAGTCTGAGCGCACCTGCATCCCTGCTCCTGAGATGCTGCAGTGCAGGGAGATAGCTTGAGAAACTGGCCATTGGCTCTTAAATGCTTCTGCCTGGGAGTGAGTGACACACCAATTCCATGAACAATTTGCTGGCCAGAGCAGATTCCAAGGCCACCCAAATTATAACGCGTGATCTAGGAAGAGGGAGGACTGCGAATACAAGTGTCAAATGCCTGTCCCAGCCTGAACCTCAGCGTTGGGACAGGGGCGTACTGATTGTTCTGTATCTGGTGACACACTGAATTCTTTGCTCTAAGGCACATTTTTTTTTTCACTGTCATTGTCATGTTCTTTACTGGCTAGTGAGCATTCTTATCTTGGCAGTCCTAAGCTCAGGGCTTTACCAGAAATGCCCTGTGAAAATGAGCTTTAGGTCAATAGCAGAATCTGCTTACCCAGGCGGGCTCGTCTCTAGTCACCGCCTCCCCGGGACAGGCAGATTTATTCCTTTGTTACACATGATCCACAGTCACCGTTTGTTTTTGTTCTCATTTGTTGGCCTTGAAATACAGTTGCTCTTGGGGCTTAGCAGAATGGCCGGCATCAACACTCACTCCCCCTGTACTGAGCATCTGTCACCCGTGGTCAGGCAGTGAAAGAAGTTCACACAGTTGTGTAGTCAGGGTCTGTGGGCATGTGGCAGGTGAGCTGGGCAGGGGTGGCAGGACTCGGTCAGGAGGCTGGGTCGCCCTCCTGCGCTGGGCTTCCTCAGGAAAAGCTGGAGGGAGGGTCAGGGAGGCGAGAGAGAAGTCGGGGGCTGAGGAGCGAGCTGGTGCCCTCCACTGTGGGGAGTGGCCATGCACAGGGCAGCGCAGAGCAGGGCACCTCGCCAGCACCCACCTCCGGTTGCCAGGTTGTCTCAGCTCCAACTTCCAGGCTTGCCCAGGTCGTAACGTGGCCTGGGACCCCAGAAATTCCAGCTCTTCCAGGACCCCCTCCATGTCACAGGTCTTGTGTGTCCTGTCTTACATCCTCCACACCGTTTTTGCTTTGGCCGTGGCCGTGACAGCAGCTCTGCAGGACATAAGCCCCATGGCCGGTACCCACATGCAGCCAGGTGCCTCCTCCCTGCTGTGTGACTGCTAACCTGAGGCAGCTCAGGGGCCACTGGACGTCATTGGTCAGTGCCTGGAAGAGCCCAGGAATGAACAGCCCTCAGTCGAGTCTTGAACCATGAGAAACTTGAGGGGGTGCAGTAGATACGTGCTCCCTCTTATGTACCGTGGGCTGACGATGTGGGGGGTGTTGCACACATTCCCTCAGGGTGTCCCGGGGGAGTGAACCCCCTTCACCCCAGAAGGAACCCCCTTTCCAACACACTGGGTTGGCTTTCCCTTCCCTTCTGTCTCACTCTTCCCTGTCCCCAAATACAAGTCCTCAGGCCCAAATTAAGACACATTTCCCCAAGTTAAACGCTTGAACTTTTTCTTTCCTTTTATTTTCTTCATTAAAGCACTTACCCCTTTGTTTCAGGGTTAATTATTGAGGAAAAAGCTAATGCTAGTATCCTATGTCTGTTAACCACGGGTCTTGTGCAATACGCTGATGGGAAGAAATTACACTGATTGAATGAAACAGAAAGAATTCTAAAGAACTGGGGTGTGGGAGTGGACAGAATGGGCCCTGGCTTTTAATGTATTTTATCCCCCCGTCCCACTGGGAAAACATTTGTTTAAACTCAGGAACCAGTTCACCGTACAGACTCCTCCCTGTTCCTTACACGGGCTTTACGTGATTTGTACATTAAATGAAGTTAGACCTTTCCTGGAGGTACTGTTGCCACCAACTCAAACTCCATGGCTAGGAGCAGTGTTGTTTCCACACAGCACTGACCGTCTGCTGTATAATTACATTAAATCAATCCCTGGCTTGGGTAGGGCAGGAAGAACATGAGTTGGCCCTGAAAGGGCCCTTAATGACTATTTTTGTTTGGAAGAACAGTGGGAACTCTGTTGCTATTCAAGAAAAATGTGGCCAGGGGACTGTTCCCTCTGTTTCTAAAGCAACTCCAAGTGTTTTATTTAGTGGTTCAATTCTCAGAGTCTGGCCATATGAAAGATTTTTAAAATCCAGTATTGATATATTCTTTAAGGGTTTGGAGAACAGCTGTTAATTAAATGTATAACAGACACTTATAATCTTGGGCCAAATATTCGTTTTTTTCCAGCCTAACATTCCCGAAGCTTCAGCTACTTTATCCAGTAAATATTTTGTAAAGTATCTGGGAAAGTGTGGACTGTCACTCAGTGGCACTCTTTTAAAACAGGACAGATTTTTCAGCTGTGTGCTGGCACTCAAGTGTGGTCCTTCAAGACTTGGACCCCAGGTCTCTCCCAGAAAGCAGAGGTTGGACAAAAGTGAAAACAGTTTAGGGGACATACTAAGATACCATTTTCTTTCACTCTTACCCTCTGACTGTGTGGAGTCTCCCAGGGTCACAAAACAAGCAACGTCACCGCACAGTGACCCAAGACGCAGTAGCAGAACCCACCTGTCCACAAACCAGATGTTACAGAAATCTGCAAAAATATGAATGTGCCACTTTTGACCCTAAATTTTTAAAAATGTATTTTCATAAAATGTTACCTATGTTAACATGTAATGGGCTTATTATTATTATTTTTAAATGAACTGATAAGTATGCTTTGAATTCTGTTTTAATTTCTAATACACTAGCTATTATTTATTTATTTATTATTAAATCATAGTGTGTACATTAATTCAATCCTGGGGGCACCATACACTGGTTTTATATACAATTTGACACATTTTCATCACACTGGTTAACATAGCCTTCCTGGCATTTTCTTAGTTATTGTGTTAAGACATTTACATTCTACATTTACTAAGTTTCACACGCACCCTTGTAAGATGCACCGCAGGTATAATCCCACCAATCACCCTCCTGCCACCCACCTACCCCTTACTCCCTTCCCTCTCCCCCTTCCCCGTATTCTTAGGTTATAACTGGGTCATAGCTTTCATATGAAAGCCATAAATTAGTTTCATAGTAGGGCTGAGTACACTGGATACTTTTTCTTCCATTCTTGAGATACTTTACTAAGAAGAATATGTTCCAGTTCCATCCATGTTACACTAGCTATTGATATTCATACCCCTATAAACAAAAGTTTTTGAGGTACTCAGCCCATTCTATGAGCAAAAATGGATCCTGAGACCAAAAGTTAAGAATCACTGGTGTAAGGGAATAGTAATGGTTTTGAACTGGACCTTGCCAGCCACTTGTGCATAGACACAACACACACACATACCCTGTGCACATCCTGTATGCACACACTGTATAGGCATGCTGTACACACCCACACTGTACACACACACTGTATGCATGCTCACTCTATATGCATGCTTTACACACCCTGTACACATATACAATGTACACACACTGTACACACTGTATATGCACACACTATATATGCATGCTGCACACACACTTATGCACACACTGTATATGAATGCTGTATACACACACACCCTGTACACACTGTATGCACACACATTATATATGCATTATATATATTATATATATATTACAGCGTATATGCATTTATGCATGTTGTACACATACATCCTGTACACACACCCCTGTACACACCCCGTATGCACACACTGTATGCATATGCTATACACACACACCCTGTACACACACTGTGTGCCCCATACTGTACACATACCCCTGTACACACCCTGTATGCACACACTGTACGCACATGCTATACACACACACCCTGTATACACACTGTGTGCACATACTGTACACATACCCCTGTACACACCCTGTAGGCACACACTGTACACACATGCTATACACACACCCCCTGTACACACACTGTGTGCACATACTGTATACACCCTGTATGCACACACTGAACACACATGTTACACCCACACCCTGTATGCACACACACCTCCCTCAATTAAGCTCTTTTTCATCTAAATAAGAAAAAGTAAATGGTTTAGTTCAACAAAGAAATGTTAATTGACTCAACAAAGCATTGAAAAGAAAGTATTCCTCAACTTAGTAATTATAACATACTGAACATTAGTCCCACTAAAATGGGACTGTGTGTGTTGAAATTCTCACCCCGAAGTGATGGTGTCAGTGAGCAGGGCCTTATCCTTATGACTAGGCTTCATCAAAGAAGCCCCACAGAGGTCACCCACCCCTTCCCTGATGTCTCAATACACAGAGTTGCTACCATTTGTTAAGTCTAAGGGGAGATATGTGTTCATATTTACTCATATGTGCATAAAGTATCTCTGAAAAATACACAAAAAGGTAGTAACAGTGACAGCCTGTGAGGGGGTAAGTTAGAGTTGCAGACAGGAAGGAAGACCTTTACAATTCTGAACCTTGTGACTACATTACATAGGCAAAATACAAAATAGAATTTAAATGAAAAACCCACAAGTCCACTGTTTTTCCAAAGTACCTCCTAAGTCCTCAGTTCCAGATTTACTGATCTCAACAACTGACATTTGACTGTTCTCTCTCTTTTTTTCTTAAAAAATATAATTCAGGCTCGGCACCTGTAGCACAGTGGTTACAGCACCAGTCACCCTACATGGAGGGTGGTGGGTTTGAACCCAGCCCGGGCCAGTTAAACAACAATGACAACTGAAACAAAAAATAGCCTTGTGGTGGGCACCTGTAGTCTCAGCTAATTGGGAGGCTGAGGCAAGAAAATCGGTTAAGCCCAAGAGTTTGAGGTAGCTATGAGCTGTAACCCCATGGCACTCTACCCAGGGTGACATATATATAATTCAACTTTCTCTACCGGATTACAAACTCCAGATTAAATGACTAGCTGCGTGTGTGTGAGCCTTAGAACTCCCTGCAGTAATCAGGGCCTGGCATAAGTAGGCGCTCAATAGTAATTGTTATTAACCAGCGAGGCTGTTCCCAAGAGACAGACCCCTGAGCCCTGAGCCCTGAGCCCTGAGCCAGCGCCAGGTGGCGGGGCACTCTCTGCGGGGATATGTGTGGGTGCGTCAAACAGGGGACAGACCCACGCTGGTCAGCACAGGGAAAGCAGCAAATACGTCTTTTTAAACATTTGATATTTATATTTGAAAGAAAAATGGAAGTATTCGTCAAGGGAAATATAAATCCTCCGCTGGATTTACTGCAAGTCTTTTATAGTTTAGAATTGAGTTTGCTTTTTTAATGCGAGAAAGAGCCCTCAGAACTTGATCCTGCCGGGAACTCAAGTGAACTGGGAGATTTTGCCAAGAGGATGATGTCAGCGGTCTGTAGCCTTTCCTGGATAAATGGGTGATTCTGAGAGTTTGTGGAAAAGTCTTTTAGAATCCCAGTGTTTTATAGGTGAAGCAGCAATAGTAGGATCCAGAATAAATCTCTAGTATAGACCCTAAAACTGGTAAGGTTTTATTTTAGTAAAAGGTGGTTAGTTAGCATCACAGACAGAGGGCTTAAATGCTAGTTTTTAAAAAAGAGTAAGGAAAATGATTTCCCATCCCTAGAAGAGACTGTCATCCAAATGTTACAAAGTGTGCCTACCTAGGTTCCTCTAATCAATAAGAAAACACGAGTGCTTCACACAAAATGTTGGTGACTCCACATTCTGCTTCCCGGACAAATCTGCATTCTTACGGTATCAGCAATCCTTAGCCCAAAGGAATGAGCCCTTGAGGATAAAATTTCAGATGATGGACTATTGCAGGGGTCCTCAAACTACAGCCCGCGGGCCACATGAGGTGGTGTAATTGTATTTGTTCCCATTTTATTTTTTACTTCAAAATAAGATATGTGCAGTGTGCATAGGAATTTGTTCATAGTTGTTCTTTTTTTTAAACTGTAGCCCAGCCCTCCAACGGTCTGAGGGACAGTGAACTGGCCCCCTGTCTAAAAAGTTTGAGGACCCCTGATTTAGAGCTTTCTATCTCCCCTGCAGATAATCTTACTGCCTAAATTTAATCCAACTCTTAACTTTCTTTACCATGGATTGAAATGAACATGGTTTGATGTTTAAATTTAGAAATTGTCAGAAGAGACAATTTTATTTCATTCAAATTTGCTTTTTAAACGTTTACAAAAGAGAAGAAGGGGACTGTGACCACCACTTCAAAAGCCAAATGCTGTCCTGACTTTTTGTTTGAAGAACAAAAGACCTCTTTTTGCTGGAAACATCAGAGTTGATTTTATGTTCAGTCACAAGGAGGAGGTTAATGACAGGTTGCTGGCAAAAAACTACCATAGTTTCTCACACCAGCCTTACTTTCTGATGTTTCATAGTTTTCAAAACATATTTCAGAGTTTTTGGTAATCACACAAGTTTGCAATTTAGATGGATATTGGAAACATTTGACAATTTCCCTCATGTTTTAAGCTAAAAGTCAAAAACACAACAGGGAACATGTTGCCACCTATGATGGAGCAAAATCTTCACTTGTGTCTTTGAGAGTTGGTCTCGGATTCCTTAAGTCCTCAGTTGCTTTATCAATTATTTTAAATTAAATAAAATTAAATTTAAATTATATTCCCTTCTTGAAAACTGTTGCACTTTCCTAACTTCAAATGTCTCAGAGAAGACATTTGTGGTTCCATTTTCACATCTGATGCCAGCCCAGTCTGTCTCCTCTCCTGGACAGTTACCCAACTTGGGCTTGCTCACCAGATTGCTGAACACAGACAGGACCTGGTCGAGGGCCAGGACACTTTAGGAATCTTGACTATACTCCTGTCAAACTCTTGGCAGGTAACTGCCGCGAGCGCACCAGGCCCCGGTGCCAGCCGCCAGCAGCCTGGTCTCTGCAGTGATGCCGGCTTCTCACTGATGGAGGGGGGCCTCTGCCACGGCCAGGATTCTTCCTCCCTCTGTTGTGTTGGCTGGGAGCTGTATCCAGTAACCTCCTAAGTGGCCACCACTTCTAAAATACTGTTCATTTCATCTTTAATCATTTAAAATTTCTCTTTGAGGGTGTTTTATTACATACATAGCACAGTGCATCACAGGACATGTATAATTTATAAATACATAAACATGTAAAGGACAGTCATGTTGATAAATATTTTCTGATGAGAGTTGTCAGTCAAAAAAGTTTGGATGTCATTGCTCTATGAGCAAAGGTTCTAAAAAGGGTCTCTGTGCCCTTTTCCCAAAAGCAATTTAAAAGGTTATATCTAAGACTCAGAAACCAACTAGAAACAGTTCTGAGTGGCCAAAGATGGGACAATTTGAAGATTAATGCAACGGGTTAAAACACATTAAATAAATTAAAAGTAGGTGAACTTACAATGACATTTTTATTTTATTTATTTATTTATTTCCTTATTTATTTTTGAGACAGTCCCACTTTCTTGCCCCCTGTAGAGTACTATGGCATCACAGCTCACAGCAACCTCAAACTCTTGGACTCAAGCAATCCTCTTGCCTCAGCCTCCTGAGTAGCTATGACTACAGGTGCCCACCACAAAGCCCAGCTATTTTTAGAGACCACGTCTCACTCTTGCTCAGGCAGGTCTCAAATTCCTGAGTTCAGGCAATACCCCTGCCTCAGCCTCCAGAGTGCTGGTATTATAGGCATGAGACACCTCACCCAACTCATAATGATATTTTTTAAAAATAAGCTCATCGCTCATCTTTGAAGGATGTTAGTGAATCAACTAATTATTCTGAAAAGAATCAAGCACTGAACCTGACTTTTGTGTGTGTATACCCTAGGACATCAAATGGTGGTGGATTCAAACCCAGCCCCAGCCAAAAAAAAAAAAAGAATATTATCATTTGGCAAATCTCAGATCAAATAGGATCTGGGGCTGTTAGTAGCCACTATCTCCAGAGAAGAAGATCAAGCATCCTCATTTAATACCCAGGTTTTAGGAGATGCTGTGTGGAGAGTGTTAACACCATCGTGCACCCAGTGAGCAAAGCCAGACTGCAGGAGACTCAACCAGAAAGATGACCTGGGTTTTTACACAAAAGCATTCAAGGAAAAAAGAGGAGGGAAGAAACCTCACCATTTAAAAGAAACTCAAGATGCATAAACCAAACACAACTTGTGGACCCTTTTGGATTCTCATTTAGACAAACCAACTTTTAAAAATATTATGAGACAATCAGGAAAATTTCAACACTGACTGCATAAGAGGTGACTATAGACATTGTTAAGGGTTTAGGTATGGTCACGGTTTAGTGGTTAAAATCTCTTTCTCTGCAAAAGAGATACATGAAATAATACCATGTATTATTGGCATTTGCTTCAGCATACCCCAGCGGCGGAGAGGGAAGCAGAGATGTAAAGGAAACAGGAGTGGGCCCCGGTCTGTGATGGTTGTAGCTACATAAATTGTATGTTCAAGCTAATTGTCCTATTCTTTTTTTTCAAAGCACCATTTGATAAATTTTATTTTCTTATTTCAAAATAAAGGGATACAACTGGATACCTTTGATACTGCTTACCCAGGGCTTTCGCTGTGCCCCAGGCCCGAGCAGGGTGCATTGTATCCAGTTGGTGGGTTTCGCCCCTCCCTCCCCCACTGTTCTATCCTGTCTCCTTCAGTATATGTTTGAAATTATTCATAATAAAAAGATTTTTCAATTCTATGCCCATCCACCATTCTCCTATTTCTAAACCACATGCTAGAGAAAATGTTCCTCGGAAACAATAATTTCAAATGGAATTTGAAATTTCAAGTGGAATCCAGCAATGAAACAGGGTAGACGGCCGTGAGTCTCTGCAACCCACCTCTGAGGAGAGAAGCGGAGAGGAGACCAGCCCTCGCCTCATGCAGATTCCATTTTAAAAAGGGAAATCCAAGCAGTTAGCGTGCCCAGTTAGACGGTCCCCAGAGGCACCATGCAGCATTGTCTGCGGAAGGAGGCAAAGCCTGTCCGCGTGCCCATCTCCTGCCTTCTACTGAGAGGACTGGCCAGGCCAGCAGTGCAGGCCCAGTCCCCCCACAGTTTTTAAAATACATTTGAGAGGAGGTGACTGAGTCACCAACCTAATTTTATGTGTTCTATTTCTTAACCTTAAGGTTGCTGGGCATATAATAGTTGCCTGTGAGTGTATACTGAATGAATATTTATGTGGGGAGTTCACACAAATATAAGGTTCACGGGGAGTGGGCATGAGACACCGCTCGGGCAGCAAACACAGTTGAGGGGCATAATCTCATGGGGTCATGGGAGCTGCCATCCATTTGGTCCCCTATATAAGGAAAACGTTCCAATTCCTTGGCTCTGAGGGTGTTACTGGCGGTATTCTTGGGCCAGACTGCATAACAAACCACCATGGGCAGCAGAAGGCTGGGCAGCAGAAGACTGGGCTTGCTGTCCTGGAGGCTGTCCTGGAGGCCGTCCCAGAGGCCGTCCCAGAGGCTGGTGAGTCAGCACTGCCTGGCTCATGACACATCACCCTGGCCCTGCCTTCACATCTGCACAGTGCATTCCCGGTGCACCTGTGCCCTCCAAATTCCTCCTCTTCGCCAGGACACAGTCACAGTAGAGGCCACTCTAATGAACTCCCTCAACTCAATTCCTCCTAGAAACACCCCCTCTCCAAACAAGGTCACACTCTGAGATGCGGGTGTTAGGACTTCAGTACGTGGGTCCTGAGGGGACATGATTCACCCATGACACTGGGTGACTCTTGTTTCCCTGGGTATCCCTGTCCTTGGGGACAACGATGCTAGTTTGGGCTTCCAGGTTTCTAAGGAAGTCACTGGCAGCTACGCCTGTTGACGCCAAGATAACCCTTCTGTTCTTGCTCCCAAAGCTTCCTCGGCAGTGCTGTGGTTAATGTTGCCTGTTCTGGCTCTTGGTGGTCTGACTTGCCTACTGCTGTTGTGTGGTTCTCAGCTGTCTCCTTTCCACTGCAAAAATTCTTTTTCTTCTCCTTCCCTCTTCTTTTTTTTGAGACAGAGTCTCGCTTTGTCTCACCCTGTCACCAGGCTAGAGTGCCATGGTGTCATAAGCTCACAGCTCCTGAGCTCAAGGATCCACCTGCCTCAATCTCCCAGAGTGCTGAGATTACAGGTGTGAGCCACTGCACCTGGCTGTTCACTGCCGTAATTCTTAGAGCTGAAGAACAGCTTCTTCCCTGTCAGAAAACTGAGCTTTTTCAGTCAACCTTCTGGTGGCCATGCCTTGCCCCAGCTATTTTATTCCTGGGGTCCCCTTCAAAAGGCAGCCTGCCCTTTGAGGAACTTGGGGTGTTTCCCAGACCTAGGAAAACATCTGTCCCCTGCTGTCCCTGATCTTTCTCCCAGGCGAGATCAGTTATCCTCTCTCAGGGCACATTACAGCTCTGCTTTTCAGGGTACCCAGTGCCACTGAATTGGGGGGAGCTTTCATCACACTTCTGCCTGAGGCTGGTGTAAGAGTTTGTAAGTTTCCCAGATTTACTGTCTTATTTTTCCAAGAAGCTGTGGGGCCCTTGAGCAAACCACGTATCAGCTATCTGAGAACATGTGAGAGACACATTAGCATTCTGGCTGTTGGGAGTCTGTCCCCAGAGCAAGCAAACAGTGGAAAGCCTTACCCTCTCAGATATATAGAGCAGACTTCAGCCAGGCTGCTGCACGCTCAACCACGGGGCTTCCAAGTCAGCTGAGCCTGGAGCCTCGAACCTTGTAGTCCAGCGACTGAAGTGGTTGAGCAGGAGGCTGCCATTTCCTCTTGTATTTCATTCATCCAGTTTGTGCTCGTAGCTCCTGGACTGCGGTCAACAACCTAGGGGTTCGGGGTACTGACCTTACACATAGTCAAAAATCTGCATCTAACTCTTGACTCACCCCAAACTGAATCACTTATAGCTTACCTTTGACTGGAAGCCTTAGCGATAACATCAACAACCAATTCGCACATATGTCATATGTTATATTTATTATATAATGTGTTCTTATAATAAAGCAAGCTAGAAAGAAGAAAATGTTAAGAAAATCAAAAGGAAGAGAAAATATATTTACTCTTCACTAAGGGGAAGTGGATCACTGTAAAAGCCTTGACCCCGTCACCTTCCCATGGCGGAGGCCGGGGCGGTGGCGGAGGCCGGGAGAAACTGCACACACGTGGGCCTGCACAGCTCAAAGCCTGGCTTTCCTTCAGGAGTTGGTTGCATGACATTCCATAATAACCCCCTCTTCACACCTTCAGCCATTCAACAAAACAGGACCAACTTGTCAATTTTACAAAACAAAACAAAACATCCACAGAATTAGAATTGGGTCTCAGAAGACAGGGTTGGAGGGAGTGGAGCCAAAGGAGCCACTTCCTCAACCGCTAACAGCTCGAGCTGCAGCTGCCCGGTTGAAAAGCTGTTGCCATGGTTTCTGAAGCAGGAGTAGAGTCAGAAATACCATCTTTTGAACTAATACATGGGAAAGATAAGACCTCACCTTTGTTTCTCTTAGCTCATCGTTAGAAGGGCAACAGCACAGTAAAGCGGGAAAATCTAGTGACAGGAACAGTTGATGCATTAGCTCTAGGGACTAGAGAGAAAAATTACTTATTTTTCTGTTATACCTAAAGAATTCATAATTCATCCCAGAACACCAGCTGACACAAGTTTCCCGTTGACCTCTCATCCCCTGGTCTGGCTCCTGCATGCAACGCCTGGTCACTGCAGCACCTCCTGGGCCTTGCCACTTGGGTGGATGGGAGGGGACCACCCACCCACCTGGTTAGGGGTCAGCCAGTCAGTCCTCACTGTGGGCAGCTGCAACTTGTCCCCCTGGGAAGCATGCTTCTTGCTCCAACCAGGACAGCCTGGGTTTCCAGCCACAGGGTGGGGCGTGAAGCACATAACTTTATCAGGGTTCATTCCTGTTATGTTAAGGGAGATTTTGTTTGGTTGAAAGTTTAGGACACTTTATTATAATCTTTTATGGATCTCTACTGAGAAGACCTAAGAAGAGGACATTGCAAAGAAATGAAAGCAAATCATACTTGTGTGCGGTGGTGACTAACGTGTGTGTGCAGGTATGTGCACACGAGTGTGCTCAGGGGCAGGACATGGGGACCACAGCTGCGTGTTTGCTGAGTATAAATGCCAGGATGCCCTTCCATCGACACTACCCAGATGCATTTCCAAACATTTCACCTTTTGTCATTTCCTCAACCTTGACTCAGAACCACAAAGTATTTAGAAACTTCTTTTAAATGATGAGTTTCAAAATCTTCATTCTGAACATAACTATGCCATGTGGTGGAAAGGACAGGAAGCACTAAAATTGAGCTTGATTCCCAGGTCTAAACTCCAGTTCCCAGGACTAAGCCCAATGCCAAAAACATTCCTTCTTTGGTCACCGTAATCCTTTCCAGATAACTTCCTCACTAGGGTATAACTGATAGGAAGAAAAGCTTTGGGGCTCCAGAAACCTCCCACGGTGGCCTCCCAGTGCTGGGATTACTGGCACGTGTGCTCTATTTTTCTTTGCCAGCATTTCTATTGCAGGCTGCAGTCACATTATTTCCCTGTCCCTTTCATCACCCCAGTGCCACGTGGCCTCTGTGTGCCTGGGGGCTGCAGGCTGGCCCTGCAGAGTCCAGAGAACACAGGTCTTGCCCCAGGGGTATAAACCCTCTTGAGGAGGGCAGGAAGGTAAACAAAAAACCCACTGCAATGAAACAAAGGCTGTAGCCAAGATAACCTTGTGTCTTATTTCTTTACAAAGACTTTTACAGATTCACCCTGATTGCCCAGCAGAGCCCCTGATACATAGTAGTCGTTCAATGAATGGTTTTTTGATTGTTTTACTGATTTTATGAGGTAAAACCCTTAGACTTGACATAATCATTATGCAAAATACAAAATGAGAGAATAAAATGTGGGTTTAGTAGAATACAATTTTTAATACCAGCCTCCCAATTTATTAACCTAAAATTTTCAACTTATGACTAATCATTTTTCTCTTGATTAAAATTTTACGTTTGGCACACAAACACAAAAATAAACAGAAAGTGTGCGATTCCATAGCAAGAAGGCCAAGGCCTTTCCTCCCATATCCAACACTCTTCCATAGTTTCTACGTCTAACATCAGGCTCACTTTCAGGGACCGTACCTCCGCGTACCTGCTCTGCTGCGGGAAGGAGTGAGGAGCTTACTTCTTCTTTTATAGATGTTGCTGCTAGAGCTCCCTGGCTGTCAGAGCAATAAGGAAGAGGTTCCAGCTGCTGTGCCTTCACACTCCTCCTCCGAGAAGACATCACGGCTGGGATCCTAAGTTACCAAGAACAGGCCCTGATTTAAAAAGTCCATAATAAATTCAAATATTTTAAGTCTTTTCAACAAATGTTTTTTGGAAAAATGAATATCCACATGCAAAAAAATGTGGTCAAGCCCTTACTTTATGCCCAAATTGAGTCAAGGTGGGTCACAGACCTACGTGTAAGAGCTGAAACTACGAAACTCTTACAAGATGACACAGAAGGATGGTTTGTGACATTGGACTTAGTGATGATTTCTTATATATGACTCAAAAAGCACAGGCCACAAAAGTAAAAATAGATAAATCAGACTGAATCAGAACTTAAAACTTCATTGCATCAAAGGGCACAACTAATGATTGAAAAGGTGTCCTATGAAATGGAAGAAAATGTTTGCAAATCATATATTAACATCTACAATATGCAAAGAGCTCCTGCAATTCAATAACAATAAAATAAGCAACCTGGTTTAAAAATGGGGAAAGGATTGAAAGGCATTTCTCCAAGGAAGAGCACGTGAAAAGCCAGTCCCCCTCAGGAGCCATCAGGGACGTGTGCATCAAAACCTGCGGTGAGATCCCCACACACACATTAAAAATAACAACGGAGGGTGGTGCCTGTGGCTCAAGGAGTAGGGCACCGGCCCCATATACCAGGAGTGGTGGGTTCAAGCCTGGCCCCAGCCAAAACTACAATAAATAAATAAATAAATAAATAACAACGGGGCTCAGTGCCCTAGCACAGCGGTTATGGCACTGGCCACATACACTGAGGGTGGTGAGTTCGAACCCAGCCCAGGCCTGCTAAACAACAACAACAACTGCAACAACAACAAAAATAGCCAGGCATTGTGGCAGGTGCCTATAGTCCCGCAGCAAGAGAATTGCTTAAGCCCAAGAGTTTGAGGTTGCTGTGAGCTGTGACACCATAGCACTCTACAAAGGGCGACATAGACTCTGTCTCAAAAAAAATAAAAAGGTACAAAAAAATAACAACGGCAGAAAATAACAAGTGTTGGTGTGAGGATGTGGAGACATTGGAACCTTTCTGCACTGGTGATCAGAATAAAAAATGGTGCAGCTGCTGTGGAGAACTGTACAATCAATAAGTTCTGCTTCCAAGGACGTACTGCCCAAGACTGAAAGCAGGATATTTACACACCTGTGCTCACAGCAGTGCTGCTCTCAACAGTTCAGAGGCAGAAGGCACCATCTTCAGGTGAGTGCATGGATGAAAAAATGCCTTACGTATGCACAAAGGAGGTTTGTTTGGCCTTAAAAAGGAAGTAATCCTGACACACGCTCCAATACAGAGGAAGCTTGAGAGCGTCATCTTGACTGAGGTGAGTCAGTCACAGAAGGGCAATAGTATGTGATCCTGCTGCTTCCGGAGGCACCTGGAGGGTCAAAGGCATAGAAAACAGCCTGGCTGGCAGCCAGTGGGGTGGGGAACTGTTATTTAATGGACATGGAGTTTCAGCATCAGGAGATGGAAAGAGTTCTAGAGAACTGTTACACAGCCATTGGAATATACTGACACAAAGGTATACAATGAAAAATCATTATGATGGTAAGTTTTATGTGATATGTACTTTGCCACAATTTAATAAAGGCATTTCGTGCCAAATGGCACTGCATTCATCAAAGCGGCTCCTTGTTTAGTCACACGACATCGGCACCGGATACTGCTGTGGTGCAGGGCGCTGCCTGGCTGGGCCCAGAGCTGTGCCAAGAGACACTTTGGTCTGGTGATGGTCCACAGCAAGTGGGATGTGGTTTTTATACCTTTTCAGGATTTGATCACACGCTATTACTACCTTCCAAAAAGCTGGGTGTTTGGGTGTGAGTGGGAAAGTATCTTTATAACTACAGAGGCTCTTTTTTCTTTTTCTTTTCTTTTTTTTTTTTTTTTTTTTTTTTAATGAGCCAGAGTCTTACTATGTCTCCCTCAGTAGAGTGCTGTGGCGTCACAGCTCATACAACCTCAAACTCTTGGGCTTAAGTGATTCTCTTGCCTCAGCCTCCCAAGTATCTGAGGCTACAGGAGCCCACCACAATGCCCAGCAACTTTGTTGTTGTTGTTGTCACTGTTGGTTAGCAGACCTGGGCCAGGTCCAGACCTGCCAGCACCCTAACCGTTGAGCTATGGGCGCCAAGCCACTATAGAGGCTCCTTACCAAAACGAAGACTTTAAATAAAGAGAAAAATTCATTAATGTCATTATGCTACTCCTGTGAACACTGTTACATTGTTAACAGGAAACGGTCTCTGTAGCGGGCCTGGGCTAGACAGCTGTGATGGTAGGCCTCTTGCCGCAGCAGAAACCAATCTTTAAAAGCCTGCTTTGTGCAACCGCGCAAGGCCCTGTCATTACAGGAAATTACTTAGGGCACAGGCTGCTGCAGCTTTGACTAATGTAGTCCATAAGATGATGCCAGCCCAGTTTCTCAAGTGCTCTAATGATAGTAGAAACACGTTACCAGGAAACCTAGAGAGACACCCAGCAAGGCGGTTCAGTATCTCACAGGACCACACCAAGCAGGGCGAGTGCGGCTCCGGCTTCCATCACCGTCCTTCCTCAGGGACGTTTTTACTATTTAAAGAAATGTAAATCGTTTTCCAGAAACAAATTAATATCTGCACAACAAAAATATACTCAATCCCGAAACTTTAATTCCAGAAGCACAGATTCAAATCTCAGAGAAGTTTTCACACTGTGATCTTGACACCAAAGTTCACCTACATTATGGAATTTCTGTTGTAACAATAATATACTTTATGATGCAAATGTACAATAATTAATGTAAATTATGTTTGTTATTTCTAAATCAATTATTGCTATGCCCAAACACTCTTTTGTACAAGGTTTATACCAAATACAGTCTTCTGTTAATTGTCAGAAGCATTATAAAGCACATATAACAATTATAGAATAATTTATTTAACGCTACATATTTTTTAAAGTGAATCACGACTTCTTTGAAGCAGAGACTTAAAACTGTCACAATTTGAGTAGATTTTAGTTTTTCACAATTTCCTTAGATCATGAAATAATAATAACCTACATCTGGAAAAGAAAGAGAAGTCTGGATAAAGAAGGACTATTTTCTATTATTTCTTTGGAAGTCTTGTCTACATGGAAAGACAGTGTCTTTCGGGTGGATTGTGTGACATTCCGTTTGTATATTAACAAGCTAATCTTCTAGAAAACAGCACACAACAGTCTAGGAGAAAATAATCTCAGGTTCACTATGGGTCAGAAGTGTGTGAGTATCAAAAGAGGATATAAAATAGTTCTAAATCAATCTCTTTGTTGATATGTCCTTAGCACATTTGGAGAACTTGCTTACTGATAGTACATCAGTAAGAATTTTAGTAACAAACGAAATTTGTTCGTTTAGTAACAAACGAAATTTGCAAGCTAACTGGATTTTTCCGTAGATGGAGATGATACTCAGGCTGAAGATGGGACGGCTCAGCGGGGCCACGTGAGGCCGTCGCCCCAGGGAGGGAGAGCGTGAGAGCTGCGGTCAGCACGCAGGCCAGGCAGACCAGCTCTGAGTCTCATGTCACCTTTTCACTACTTAGTTGAGATATGTGTCCTTAAAACTAGACGTTGTGGAGAGAGGATAAGTAACAATTCCAGATCATTCCCACTGGTTAACAAATCAAGATCCAGGGCTGGGGGCCTGGTCGCAGCTGTCCACAGTGGAGTCCCAGCAAGTCAGGAGGAGGGTGGCATACCCTTTGGATCTTAGGGACACCAAAGGCTGCTCTGGAGTCCAGGAGAGGGAAGCCATGTGAGATGAACACGGGGAAAAACCAAGCGCTAAAGGGCTTCCGCCCCATGTCTGGTGTGGTTTCCTGGGAGAAATCCTCCCTGCAAGGCCCTGGGACAGCACAGGGTTGCCAAGGCCAGGCAGAGGGAGGCTGAGCTGGTCATCCTGGTAACTCCAGGCAATGAGGACGGGGCTTAGAAGTCCTACAAGCCCTTGGGTGACATAAAAGACGCTCTGTCCTAGTGAGTGTCACAAAACCCAGGGCGAAAGTAACTCTGTGGTTGGGCCTGCAGCAAGGACCATGTAAGCCAGGGTATAAACGGGCCAGACCACAGGGGCTCTGCTGAGTCAGCAGGGAGGACCTCCTGGCAAGTGGGCATGGGTGATGTCCCCCTCTGAAGCTGGAGCCCCCAGTCCCAGGCAGCATCCCGACAGCCAGAGGGCAGCGCATGGCCTCGGCACTCTCCCATGCCCACACCATGTCCCCAAGAACTTTGCAAGTTCCTCCAACTCACATGTCATCTTGGGAAAGAAAAGGAGATGGAGAAACGCACAAGAGAGAATTCCATCTCTGACGAGACTACGTCGCCTGAGAAATGCTGTCTCTTTTTGTCATTGGGTAGGTCTGAATTCTCCAGATTGGAAAATGTGACTTCACACTCTTACCCCTTGAGCAGGGCTGTGGAGGGCTCTAGACCAGCCCCAGGAAAACACCATGGCTTTTCTTTGTCCTGAGTGCAGGTGCAAAATCACAACTCTCCTGAAAGATGAACCAACAATTCTCAGGGCTGTTGTGTGAGGGATTGTGGAGTGACTGGCGTCACAGGTGCAAAGCCTGAAATGGTATGAAAGCAAGAAACGGCTAGGAGTCCATGGTGGCGAGTAGCGATATTCTTTATTTCCAGCCAGCTTCAATAGCCAGCTAGTCACGTACACACTGTTGATCTATAATCACACAATAGCTTTACAAAACATATGGTAAAATCAGATTAACCTTTTCTTGGTGCCTGCTGATTAACTAATATACATCTTTCTAACCCAAAACAACTATCACATGAGTCCTACGTTAGCGGCTTTGCTCGTGAGCCAATAAGCCACAAGACCACAATAAAGAAAGAGTAGATCATTCCTTAAAAATCTCTGGAAACCCACAACAACCTGAGGGGCAGAATTAGTTTCTCATATAACCATGGTCTGGAGGCCGTTCAGCGTACTGATTACATGACTTGCATGCATCAGCCTCTGGGAGTGGAGTTTTTGCTTCAATGCCCCCAGGCTTAACAGCCACATTCAGAGGTCGCCAGGTCTACAAGGAATCTAAACTGCTTTTCTCAGGCCGCTTGGGCACAGAGCATATAGGCTTTTAGCCTATACAGGGCGTTGCTAGTGGCTCATCCTCATCCTTTCCTGGGGAGCTTCCCTGACTGTTCCCGAGGTAGCTGGGACCCAGCAGCCCTCCTGCCTCTCTTTCTGCGTCACCTCTTCCCGAGAGCCCACTGCCCACCGTGATGGAGCCTGTTAGCATCTGAGTACCTGCCTGGGACCCCACTCTGCAGCTTCACCCAGGACTCAGCAGCACCCCATCCCACCTGCATCGGGGGGACCAGGTTAGACGCTGCACTGTGGGAAGGGTGTGTGGGGAAGCTTGGGGGGGAGCATTTGAGGGCTCGGCTGTGGTCATTTTCCAGCCAGAGCAGAATTGCAGTGTCTTAACTATCAGTATAGCAGACCAGTGTGCACCAACTGAACACCAGAAGCTCCCCAAACTTCTCTCCCTTTCTCTGGGCCCTCCTTGGACTCTGTTCCCCCCCGGTCCCCACTGCCAGTGCCTTCCTGGGTAGTCTCGATCACACCAGCATGGCTGGAGCTGGTGTGGAGTGAGAGAAATGACCCCTGCCAGAGGGGTTCTTGGGGACTCCTCCAGGGCTGAGTCAGGAAAAAAATGTGTCCTTCATGAATCCACAGACAACTCTGATCAACGCTTCCCAGAGGAACCAACTAAACAGAGGCTGAAAGGAATGACAGTTGTCCCCTGCTGGGTGGGTTGTGGGTGGCCAGGAACCACATTGCTCCTCACAGCTGCTATGTGAACACAGTGAGCTTCAAAGTTTCTGTTGAACGATGTGTGATCAAGTCCTTCAGGTACAAGCTCTTCTGAGACTCTCAGAGTGACTAAAAACACGTAGACACTAATAAATGCTCATATTTATGTTCATTAGAAGAAACTCCAAAATCTACACGTATATACAATACAACAAGAAAGACAGCTCTTGAAAAAATTAAAGCAAATGGAAAATAATGTTAGGAAAAATGAGATGAAGCCGTACAATTCCCCTTTTATATAGAATACGGCTTTCACCCAGGCCAAGAAGGCTCCTCTGATTGTCTATGGGAATTAAAGTACGGTTTTCAATTCTGGAAGCTTCTTTCTCAAATACAGTGCCAGGTTTTTTTTTGTTATTTTTTTTTTTTTGTTAAATTTTTCAGCTCTGTGGAAAATAACATTTTTCCTCTCCTTGTGAAAGCAATTTTTCCTCTGGAAACCTGTTGGAAATATGGACCAAGTTAGAGTTGCATCAAAGAGAAGCTTATTACTTACTCAGATAGTGTTTCTCTTCTGTGTCAAACTGAATAGTGGTATTAGGTGAACGCGCACAAAGCATCTTAAGGGCTCAGGAAGGATTACACTGAGGGCTAAACTCTGAGACAGGTTTATTACACTGCAGTGCAGTTTCCCGGGCTTAACGTCCTTTAGCCTATGGGTAGAGGATGTCAGAGGGCAGAGTGTCTAGCTGAAGTAGGACTGGAGAAACTTAGAGAAACTCATGTTTAAGGCGAGGCTCACCTTGATTAAGACAGTTTTTGAAAGGATCGCCAGGCATTGATTTCAGCCTGTATTCAGAGACACTTCTGCGGTTGAAGGGCAGAGAGTTGTTGGACGATCCTTCCACAGGCAATGTGCAAAACGAGAGTCGTTACCAAGGATGTAAGTACTCACCCTGCACACCCGCCAGTCCCAAACCGTGGCTGATGGCTCTAAGAAGTATGTTGTACATACAAATGAAAGGGTGCTTTTATCTTAGAAGGAGATGCTTAGATTTATCTGTAAATTGTATTGGCTCCTTTACTAACAGTATGGCAGCTAATAACTTCTGGCTTGGTTTTGTGTTTTTAAAGAAATTTTATTTAAGATAAAGTCAGTTTAAAGGAATTTTATTTAAGATAAAGTTAGTTCAAAGTTGTATATAAATTAATTCATGATCTTGAACTTGATTAAGGACTACTCCTGTGTGTTCACTGCTAAACATTTACTATATGTTATCATTTTAATGGCCTTTTATTACTACAGACAACTGCTTTCCAAAAATTGTCGTAATACATGGACCATGAAATGTCAGTGTAGAAAACTTCAGAAAAAATATTAATGAATAATCAGTAATAAGCATGAAATAAAATGTATGTTGATTTTCTTAACTCTTTCTTTAAGACTAACTAAAATACCTAATATTCATTTCAATTATATGAGTACTGTCAGAATCCCACTTCAGTATCTGTACAAATTTATCATGGACGTTGATAATGTTTTTCACAATGTTTCTTTTTTCTTTCTTTTTTATTTTATTTTTTATTTTCTGAGGAGAAGGAAAGATATTACTTTGCACCGAGGAGGAAAATGGCAGACTACGGTCTCAAAATCTCCCAATCTTTTGAAGAAAGTGAACATAACTTATACAAACTGTAGTAGCCCATGAATTATGTTGAATCTAAACAGAGAGGAAATGACATACCTTCTAGCTGCTTAACGATGACAAAGCTTTATCCTTTCTCATGACAGTATTTGTGATTGTCCCTAGAACTTGTCCTTTCAAGAAGTCACGGCGGGATCTACTGACAAGGAGCTTCCAGCGTGAAAAGAAGCCACCTACACGTGGCCACCCGCCCTCAGCGGCACTTTCTGAGGTGTGTGCAGTGGTGAGTGGCATCTAGAAAAGTGCCACACATCTGCCTTTAGTGAAAGTGAAATGTATTTCAGGGCCACTCCCGAGCACTTCAGCATTAACTGCCTGCTGGTCGTGCTACTTACCACACAGTGACAAGTCATTCTCACTGATCTGTGCTTGTGCAACAGAGAAAATGCTCATTGCTTCTTAAAAACTAAGTCTAGCTTCCCTCCAAAGTGGGTGTTAGTGATATCATCCAAACCAGTGGAAGGAAAGGTCTCTAAAGTTCTGGTCCATCCTGGCAGACCCATCAGGGGAGCAAGGCAGGGAGAGGCCCATCCAGGCGGAGCTCGGAGCATTCAGAGGAGAGGGCTCACCCCACCCCACCCCACCCCACCCCCACCAGACACAATGTGGGGCTGTTTGGAGTTGTTGGGGCACCATCACCTCAGAAAAGGTTGCAAACAATGACAAGAAGCCAGAGCCTGGGTTGCTGAAATTGCCCAACGTAAGGTTTAACAATGGAGAAGTGTAACACCCGATTTAAGTTGGGTTCCACACCCCCTGCCAGCCTCATCGTTAATTAGCCAACCATGTGCAAGTGTGGAGTGGTGGTGCGTGAGGGACGTGGGCTGCATTCTGACTCAGGGTCGAGCAGACAGAAGGGACAGCCAAGAGAAGGGAGCAGCGGTGGGCGGCAGGAGCCCCATGAGGACCAGGGGCAGAGCCATGGAGCCCGTGGCACTGGGGACGTAGGACAGGGCAGAAGGTGGCCTTTGCACCTCAGACTTTTTTTTTTTTTTTTAAATAGAGACAGAGTCTCACTTTATGGCCCTTTGGTAGAGTGCCGTGGCATCACACAGCTCACAGCAACCTCCAGCTCCTGGGCTTAGGCGATTCTCTTGCCTCAGCCTCCCGAGTAGCTGGGACTACAGGC
>CAUYPK010042181.1:0-19424 GCA_963574355.1 Loris lydekkerianus | reverse complement strand
GTTGATTTCGCCTCATGATTGCTTTTCACCGTTGCCTCTGGCTGTCCTCAGAGTTGGGGAGGTGTCTCCCCAAGATTAGACCCCAGCGGGATCACTCTATTGTTGCTGGATCTTTGTAGGGAGTGACCCTGTGTAGTTCCTGTGGGGATGCTGTAGTTAGGGAGTTCTGGTTGTGGAAGCAGCTCCGGTGTGTGACACACCCGGATTCAGCAACAGAGCTGGGGGTGGTGCCCACAGTTCTCTGTGCCTGGCGCCCAGTGACTTTGGCACAGAGAACCCAAGGCTCTAGCAGTCTCTGGCCAGGAGAAAGGCTCTGTGCAGAGGCAAGTAGGGCTCCAGAGGGCACGCAGCTACCAGAGTCCCTGGTCAGATGGATGGGCTAGTTTGGAGGCTGGGAGGACACAGGAGGGGGGATGCAGTGTTGCGTGTCACCCGCAGTTCCTGGTCAGGGAATGTTGAGCCCTGGTGGGTGCGGGTCACTGGTCGTGGGTTGCTGCACACCTCTTATGGAGGTCTGGTTGGTGCCAAGCCCAGGACTTTGAGGTTGCTGTGAGCTGTGACATCAGGGCATTCTACCCAAGGCAACAACCCAAGGCTTCAGTGTGCCAAAACCGTCTCACTCTGTTCCTAAGGATTAGGGCTGTGAGGTAGTTCAGTCCCCGCCTTTAATCTGCTCAGTCACTAGGTTACTTTGTCATGCCCGTTCCTTGCTGTGGGACCCTGAGGGCGGAGCTTGCTGGAGCAGTTTTTTCACACAATGGCTTTCACTGAGCCCAGCTCAGTGGCTCATTTTGGGGCCCCAGACAATGCCCAAAATTCTCCACACTTTTGTTCAAGCTGTCCCTGAGGCAGCTCAACTGAGCGCCAAGTCCAAGAACGTCAAAAATGTTCACAGGTATGGCCTTTCCAGTTTGCAGTCTCACTGCTGCTTGTACTCATGGTTGCCGGCGTGATTAGGTTGATCGAACACACGCAACCACTTGCCCATTTTCCACTGTTTTTGTCCTCCTCCTGGGGTCCTGAAGTCCTATGCTGGCTCCCTGTATCCTCAAAGTGATGATCATAGGCAGACCCCACTGGCCAGAGATGTCTGGAGTCTTGTCTCCCCAGACTCGCCGTGCCCAGTTGCAGGGAAGCTGTTACTCAGCCGCCATCTTTAATCCAATCCTCAACAATACTATTTATAAATGTGCAAGCTACATAAAGAGAATCTTTCTGAATAAGACAGGCAAATGACCAACAAAGACATGAAAAAAATGGTCATCTTTCCTAATCATTAGAAAAATGCAAATCAAAACCACCTTGAGATATCACCTAACTCCAGTGAGAATAGCCCACATCACGAAGTCCCAAAAGTGCAGATGCTGGCATGGATATGGACAGAAGGAAATACTTACACTGTTGGTCATATTACAAACTAATATCGTCTCTATGGAAAGAATTACAGAGAATCTTCAAAGTGCTGAAAGTAGACCTTCTATTTGATTCCACAATCCCATTGCTAGAAATGGAACCAGTAGAAAAAAGGTCATTTAAACATAACATTTGTGAAGTGGAGAGGAGGCAGGAGGAGGGAGAGGGATGAGAGGAAAAGGGAGAGGGATTATCAAGCTCTCACCTAACTGGCATAATATAAGGGTATACAGCACAACTCCTGGGTAAAGGGTTCAATTATACTTGAACTTTCCCTGAAAAACACAAATTATGTATCTTAATCATGTGTACCCTCATATTAATCTGAAATAAAAAAGAGAAAAAGAATTACAAAAGCATTTTGGAGAGTTCATCTTATGTTTTTCCCATTTGGCACTGGCTGAATTTCACAGCACCCATCTTTTCTTACTGTTTGTCTTCAATCCCCAAATTGTAAGGTTGTTTAATGAATATGAGGCAGAAAGGTAAAGAAATTGTAGCAGTTTGAGATTTAGGTAGAGTCTATGTCAACATTTGGAAAGGAATAGTATTTTTTTCCCTTCTATGCCTTCACAAAAGATATGGATTACCAGCCAAAGTTCTATAGGATTTGTAAATCAGTTCAAATATAGTAGTGATGTTTGAAACTTGCACTGAGTTTACTGGAGCCACTTCATTCAAACATAGGCTTTACATAACCTTTTCTTGTATGCATTATGATTGCCTTTATAGATAGATTCATGAATTACTCCTATTATACAGAATGCATTGGAAGCTGACTATTTCCACAGCATGAGACCACGAACTGAGTGTTCAAATACTGAAAGACAGGTGGATCACAATCTGTGCAATGGCAACCAGAGCTTCCAGGTCTATTCAATACCAAGATAGAACATTTAGTGATTATTAGGAAATCTCAGACTTATACAGTTATAAATTTAGTAACTTGGCATCCTCTGCTTTCTTACTTTCCAACATTTTGATGTATAACATTAGCTTACTAGAGCAATTTATCTTTGATATACTTACTGAGCTGCATTTCTAAAATAGAATAAGCCAAATTTCTTTGCAAAAGTTGTGACATGTGTCTCTTCTTAAATAAAGAAGGAAATCTTGGAGAAATCTTGGTTTTGATTTGGGTTTCTCTGATGCCAACAAAAGATAGCAGAGACTGAATTCAGCAGTATGTAAATTAAACCAACTCTTGTATCTCTCTTTGTTTAAAATAATCTCTCCAAAACTGTAGATGAAACAGTTTCATAGAGTTACATTCAATTCAATATATTAATTATATTAAAATATTAATACTAAGGACTATATGGTGTCTACAGTCCACATGAGCAAAATCCCAGTGTATACTGAAACAAGATATGCATGTGAATTGAGAATAGCATTAAAAAAAACCATCAATGCTCTATTAGTGTGACAGTATTTAGAATATTTTCTCTTCTTTTTCTTTTCTTTGGTGCTGGTTTGGCAAGCTCTCTGGTGATCCTCAGTGTTGCACAGCAGCCTCATGGCCATTTACTTTTACTGTCTTCTAAAAATAAATGAATAAATAAAAATAATAAGTGAATGAATTCATTTTCTTCTGAGGCATATCAGTCCAATTAATTCACTTTTTTGAATGTTATGTGTGTGGCATATGTAATTCCGCATATTATCTTTCATTTTTGCACCATCACTGAGTTATGGAAATAGCCAGCACTTCTTAGGCTCAACCTATTGCACTCATGTTCAGTACTATTTCTTTAATGCTTATTATAATATATTTAAATTTCATAGCTTTATAATTATGTATGACTTCTATTCCCTATCAGGATGCAATAAATATTTGTTTCTACCGACTGCTGCTGAGAAGTAGTATCTATGCATTTCATAACAACATCATAACAATTTTCTTCTGGAGGGCCGTGTTTCTTAAGGAATTTAATGTGTTAAATACTTTGGTATTTAGATTTTTATTTAAATTTTTATTATTTATAAATATCTAGGACTGGGAGGGACTTGAGAAGTCATATAGTCCTCAAAATAGCCATGCAAACCCTGTTTCTGCCTTCTAACAAAGCCTTCTAAATTATGAGAAGTTGAACTATTTTATTAAATAATTTTGGTAAAGAAGATTTCTGAATCCCATAAATCACTCATTTCTGTACCTAAGAGTCCTTGCTGTCAGGAAGTTCATTATGTTGAACAACTTGTTAAGTTGCTGATAATATCATACCCTTTTGATCTCCCCTCAGTAGACATGGAAAATAATTACTGTTCTGGGCAAAATAAGACAAAAAACCAAAAGCTCTGAAAACAATGAAACCACCATTAGTCATCTTGTTCCTGACCTGAAGAATTTCAGTTCTTCTCTAGACCTTATTTGATTGTATTTCAGTCACACTTGTCACTCTTTTCCAGATACTGTTCAAGCTTTTTATATCTTTTTAAAATTGCATATTTCAATGTTGGACACAGTAGTCCAAGATTAATACATGAATGGGAAGGAATCACATCTCAAAATATGAATTCTCCACTTTTATACCTAGACCAACCCCAAACTTCTAAAATCAAATTAAATGGAGAAAAAATAGCTTCTAACAATACCATTCCTTGTCTTCTTCAATTCTGAGTCTGGATATGTGCCATTTTCCATTTCCATTTTTAAAACTAATTCAGGAAAAAAAAGTTTATTCTACATATTTTCCTCACTTGTTGCATATTGCACAATATTCAAACAACTCCTCACTCTCTGCCAAGTCAGTGATTCAGTAAGGATTTCTTAAAATCTAAACTATGTGTATGACACTGTGTTTTTAACATCCCTATACTAGCTTAAATTGTATGGCCATTTCATGCCTTGATCTTGGCTTCTAGTCTTGACAAATTTTGATGCAAGCCTACTGTTATGCTCAGCTGCCATTGTATAGATGTGAGAGTACATACACAAAGGAAGTACTCTATTTTTCTAAATCTCTCCATATGAGAAGTAACAGGTCATTCATTCATTGAATTATTTATCATTTATTTGACAATTATTTATATTCTAGCTTCTAATATATGACAGGTGCTATGTTAGGAGCTTGTATTCACTGGCAAACAAAAACACACATGAGAACTCACTTCACTGAAATTTCACTGCAGCAAAAGAGGAAGACATTAATTAGAAAATCATAGATGTTAATGTGTAATTACAGGAATAAAAATACTGTAAACAAGAAGTGTGTAAGGTGTCATGAGGAATTGACCTGTCAGGGAAGGAAGTGAAAAATTCTCTAAGAAAAGAACCCTTGAGTTGAGACCTAAAAGAAGAGCATGGGGCTCTCTGGTATTCCTGTTCAACAGACAGCAGCATCTTTTTGTGCCACACTAGCCACATCCCCAAGTCACCATGAAATAAATGGGTTTGACTGTATTGGGTGGCTGGTCACCAGGGCCACTTTTAACTCTGGTAAAGTGGATATTGTTGCCATCTTGACTCCTTCATTGACCTCAACTACATGGGTTACAGGTTCCAGTATGATTCCACCCATGGCAAATTTCATGTCATAGTCAAGGCTGAGAACGGGAAGCTTGTCATCAATGGAAATCCCGTAACCATGTGCAGAAATGCTGGACATAAATAAGACTCTAAACCAATAGACCTAACAGATATTTAAATAACATTTTATCCTCAAACTGTAAAATATACATCCATTATTCTCATCAGCACATGGAACATTTTCCAAGATGAATAATGATATAAAATAGATTATATATTAATCCACAAAACAAGTCTCAGCCAAATAAAAATATCAAAATTAGGGCTGGGCATGATGGCTCACACCTTTAATCCTAGCACTCTGTGAGGCTGAGGAGGGTAGATTGCTTAAACTCATGAGTTGGAGACCTGCCTAAGCAAGAGCAAGACCCTGCCTCTACTAAAAATGAAAAACTGAAGTAAGTGGATAACTTGAGCCCAAGAGTTTGAGGTTGCTGTGAGCTATGATGATACAACATTGTACCCAGGGTGTCAGGGTGAAACTCTGTCTCAAGAAAAAAAAAAAAAAAATCATACCATGTATCTTCCCAATCCACTAAGGAATAAAACTAGAAATAAAATTTAAGTGCTACTCTCAAACTACAGAAACACATGGAAAGTAAACAACCTGTGCTGACTAATCTTTGGGTCTATGACAAAGTCAGTATGGAAATCAAAAGAGTTTTTGAATTGAACACCAAAAGCAGCATATACTACTCAAGTCTTTGGGATACAGAAAAAGCAGTACTAAAAAGAAATTTCATAGCACTAAATTCTTACATCAGAAAAACAACAAGATCATATGTTAATTTAATTAATGTCACACCTCAGAAAACTAGATAAAGAAGACCATGTCAAGCTCAAAAAAAGAAATAATGAAGATCAGAGCAGGATTAAGTGAAATAAAAATGAAAAAAAAATACAAAGATCAATGAATGAAAAGGAAATAATTTTAAAAGAATCAGTAAGAGTTAGGTTATATAAATAATGACACATTTACATGATAGACTATACTTAAATATTAAGTTTGATCATGAGTAAATTTTAATAAATGGAAAAATAGATTGTAATTCAGCATTTTATGATCAGAGCCCAGAACAGCATTTGCACATAGTAGAAATTAAATAATCATTGGACAAATATTGAGGGCAATTATGTTAAATCAAAAAGTAGGCTACTGAGACTTGGTGCCTGTAGCACAATGGTTACGGCACCAGCCACATCCACTGAGGCTGCCGGGTTTGAGCCTGGCCCAGGCCTGCTAAACAATAGTGACAACTACAACAACAACAAAAAGAATAGCTGGGCATTGTAGCAGGCACCTGTAGTCCAAACTACTTGGGAGGCTGAGGCAAGAGGATCGCTTAATCCCTAGAGTTTGAGGTCACTGTGAGCCGTGACTCTACAGCATTCTACCAAGGGCAACGTAGTGAGACTCTGTCTCAAAAAAAAAAAAAAAAAAAAAAAAAAAAAAAAAAAAAAAATTAGGCTACTGAATTACAAATTCAAAATATATTAACTATGTAATGACATGTAAATTTTATAAAAGTCCTAAATACACCAGTTTGGGGTTGGGCAAACTGTAGGTGATTTGTGTAGACTTAGCCTGAGGTGTTCTCAGTGAAACTATGTTGGCTCTGACTAATCACTAATCGCTTCCTTTACTAAGTGTCCACAAACTCTTGTTGCACAAGTCTTTCTAGGAATAAATATCAAAGCTCATGGTTTTTTTCAATATTTGATATATGCCTTCTTGTACTTCCTGAATGTGAGGATAGTTCCCTGTCTTTAGAATTCTAGCATTTGTAGAATTTGTAGCAGTAGTCTTGTGATTATTTAGACATTACATGATCACTCAAGACCATCAAATTAATTCCCCTGGTCCTAGAGATTCAAACTCCTATAGAACAACTCAGTGTTTTCTTTTCACTTACTATGAGCTTCATTTTTCTAAGATTTTTTTTTTAATCAGTTCTTGTTTGAAGATCATTCTTCTAATGATAGGAGTGGGGCAGTTCTTTTTAATCTGATCCAGGGAGAAGGTCTATATTCCATTTCTTCATCTTGTTCTAAAATAAAAGAATGAGGGTCAAAATTCCTCTTTCTTAGACAAAATTACCTTTCTGACTCTGCTCTTATAGGTTCATGTAACTTTTTTCATTTTTCCTATTAAAGGATTATGAAGAAGGTCTGGGTTGGGATTTTCCCCTGTAGGGAAATTACTTTCTCTCCTAACCCAAGTCTCAGTTTTCTTGACTGTAAAATGTGGATCATAAAAATTGCCTTACCTTTTCTCAAAATTATCATGATGGTAAAGTGAGATGATAGATATGTAAATGTTTTGTATATCTTGTGTTAAAGTACATGCAGTATCCTCTTCATGAAATGGTGTGCTAAACTGCTCCCACTTGTCAGTTTCATTGATTTCTAATTATCATTCAAGAAAATTCCAGACTGTAAAATGTGGATCATAAAAATTACCTTACCTTTTCTCAGACTTATTATGATGGTAAAATGAGATAATAGATATGTAAATGTTTTGTATATCTTGTGCTAAAGTACATGCAGTATCCTCTTCATGAAATGGAGTGCTAAACTGCTCCCTCATCTGTTTTATTGATTTCTAATTATCATTCAAGAAAATTCCAGTCTTTGACACTTCTCCAAACACTTGGATGCTTTTATCCCTTAACTTCTTTCAGGGAACAGTTTTCTTGTCTTCCTCTGGGCTCCCATTACTTGATTTATATTTTGATTACTTTTGCAGATGAAACTCATAAATGACATTAATATATTGTGCTGTAATTGATTTTTTTGATGCTTGTTATCCCTTTATAAAACCTCAAGTCTCAGTATGAGGTTTGTTCCCTTGAGACAAATTTGATTCTTTTTTTAAAAATAACTGTTGTCTTGTGTTTCCTACATACCAATGTTTACTGAATGAACGAATGAGGAAAAAATAGTCAATTAGAGAATGATAGTACCAACTATAAAATGTTAGAACCAATAAGAGATTGTTCTGGGATGTTTCTTCTTTTGCCTTTTGTACAAGAAATCTAAAATCTAATAAATCACATTATGATATTCAGACAGTTGAATCTTTTGTGTCCTGTACTTACTTGATTGTACTATTGATTTAATTTCTATTACCCTCTCATACACTTTGATCCACATTTCCTCTTATACTCGCCTATCATTGAATCATACAAAGTTTTTGAAATCTGCACACCCATAACCCATAACTCACTCATACTCACTCTTAACTACATTGGCTATTATAAAACCCTAAGAATAATAGGATCACTTATTGTCTTCCCAAGATTCATTTCCATTGCACTGATGCTTGGTATTAGTATTGGATTTGAAATAACAAATCCTCTCTGCTTATTTTTACATTCTGAATAAAATGTTTGACAGCAGGGCAAAGAAAACCTTGGTATAATGCCTTGAATTTAGCATGGGTACTGGAGTATAATATGCGGTGCTATTCTAAATTCATACTCAAGTATTCCTGACTTCATCTTGAATATATGCTTCTAATGATTTTCATGTAGTCTTCTCCTAGTGACTGTCTAATATTCTATGTTCTCAGCATAATCTCAACTTTCCTTCTCCTGGATGCTTGCTCTCCCAATTAATATTTACATTCCTGGTCTTGGAATTTTAAGGTTAAAATCAGAAGTGTAAATTATTTCATTTTATAAAAGCTTTAGAAAGGTAGAATTCATTTATCATAAAAATTGACTCATATTGTACAATTGGGGGGGTTAATTATAGTTATAGAATTAGTGCTATCTAATTAAAAAAATATTTTTATCATTTTCTTCCACAAACCTCACACCAATTAACAGTTACTCCCCATTCTCCCTTTCTGCCAATCTCTGTTAAACATCAATCTATTTTTGTCTCTATAGATTTGTAAGTCTGGCCATTTCAAATAAATGGAATCATTCAATATGTGGCCTTAGTGTCTCACATTTTTCATGTAGTATATATATATATATATTTATTTTTTTTTTTTTTTTTTTTTTGAGACAGAGTCTCAGTATGTCACCCTTGGTAGAGTGCTATGACATCATAGCTCACAGCAACGTAAGACTCTTGGGCTTAAGTGATTCTCTTGCCTCAGCCTCCTGAGTAGCTGGGACTACAGATGCCCACCACAATGCCTGGCTAACATGTAGTATGCTTTCAAGGTTCATTTAGTTTGACACACATAAGGAATGCTCATTATATAAGTACTTCATTCCTTTTCATAACAAAGCAATGTTCTATTTTATGGATATATTACATTTTGCTTGTCCATTCATTAGTCAATGGACATTTTGACTTCTTTTAACCTTTTGGTTGTTATAAATAAGGCTGCTATGAACATTTTTGCATGAACACATTTTTAATTTTCTTACAAAAATACTTAGAAGTAGAATTGCTAAATCATATGGCAATTCTATCTTTTCTGGGGAACTGCTAAACTGTTTTCCATAATAGATGTTCATTTTAAAATTTCTACCAACTGTACATAGGGATTCCAATTAATTCATATCCTCACTGACACTTTCTTTTCAGGTTAATCAAGTGAGTCAGTGGGATTGGAAAAGGAGCAAAGGAATCTGTACTTGGTCATGATCAATTAGTTGTAAAACACCACTGCACTTAGACCAGCCTGACACTTGCTATTGTCTTTTTGACTATAGGTATGCTACTGGTTTTGAATTTGTATCTCATTTTGGTTTTGGTTCACATATCTCCTGTGGCTAATGATGTTGAGCATCTTTTCATATGGTTTTTGGTCATTTATGCACCTTCTCTGTTGCAAGCTCTATGCAGACTCTTGTACACTTTGCAAATGTTTTTGCCCATTCTTTTGGTTATTTTTGTTTTTCATTTTCATCATGATGTCCTTTGAAGCACAGAATTTTAGAAATTTTATTAAACTCATTTATCTAGTTTTTCTTTTGTTGCTTGTTCTTACAGTGCCTTACCTATGAAAGTATTGCCTAATCCAAGGTTACGTGAAGACTTTTATTTTTTCTTCTAAGATTTTTATTGTGTTAGCATTCACTTATGCATTTCTGCAATAATATAGCTGAGGGTTGGTAGGGATTGTATTGAACCTGTAGATCAAATTGGGAAATACTGTCATCTTAAAAATATTAAGGTTTCCAATCCATCAAAACAAGATAACTTTTTATCTATTTCTTTACCTTCTTTCATTTGATAATCTAACGTTGTATTTCTGGAATAAATTCCACTTGGTTATGATATGAAATCTTTTTAAAATGTCACTATATTTTGTTTGCTAACAAACTATTGAAGAATTTTGTGTCTATATTCCTAAGGTTTATTGTCCCATAGTTTTGAATTTTTCTTATGATGTGTTTGTCTGGTTTTTGTATAAAAATAACATCAGTCTCATAGACTAAGTTGAAAATTGGATCCTCCTCTTCTAATTTTGAAAGTTTTTGAGAAAACAAACAAACAAACAAACAATTGATTTAGTGCCTGTGGCTCAAGTGGCTAAGGTGCCAGCCACATACACCTGATCCGGCGGGTTTGAATCCAGCCTGGGCCTGCCAAACAACAATGATGGCTGCAACCAAAAAATAGTCAGGCCAGCACCTGTAGTCCCAGCTACTTGGGAGGAGGAGGCAGGAGAATCGCTTGAGCCCAGGAGTTGGAGGTTGCTGTGACCTGTGATGACAGGGCACTCTACCCAGGGCAAAAGCTTGAGGCTCTGTCTCAAAAAACAAAAACAAACCAACAAACAAACTGGTTTTAATTAAACCTTACGCACACAAATACTTCATCTGTGTAACCAATTTGACCTGGCTTAATTTTGTGGTAAGAGTTTTTATTACTAATTCAATCAATCACTTTTCTTTTTGTACATCTACTTGATATTCTATTTCTTCCTGAGTCAGTTTTGGTAATTTTTATCTTTCTAAAAATTTGTACATTTTATTTAGGGTAATTTACTGGCAGACAGATTCTCATATTCTCATATTATTTTTATGTAATACTTAAAGTTGGTAGGGATGTCTCCTTTTTCATTCTTGAGTTTCATGACTGAAGTCTCCTGTTTTTTTTTTTTTTTTTTTGCAGTTTTTGTCTGGGACTGGGTTTGAACTCCCCATCTCTGGCATATGCGGCCTGTGGCCACAGGTGCCACCCCACTCTTTTTTTTTCTTTTTGGTCAATCTAGCTAAAAGTTTATCAATTTTGTTGATATTTTAAAGAAACAAATTTTGATTTTATAATTTTTCTTATGTTTTACTATTGCATATTTTATTTATTTTCACTCTAATCATTATTTTTTACCTCTTTCTGCTGTCCTTAAGTTTATTTTTCTCTTATTTTTCCAGTTTCTTAACTTAAAAATTTAGGTTATTCAGTAGATATCTCATTTTTTTAATACAAGCTTTAAAAATACATAGGTATAAATTTCTACATAAGCACTGCATAGCTGCATACCATTTATTTGAGTGTATCATATTGATATTTTTATTTTCATTTATCTCAAAGTGGTTTCTAATTTCCCTGTGAGTTTTTCTTTGACTCATTGGCTATTTAGGGGTGTGCTGTTTAATTTCCATGCATTTTTGAATTTCCTAAATTTCTTCTATTATCATGTTTTTATTACATTGTAGTTGATTGTTTTTAAAATTATTTTTATTATTTTAATTCTGTTAAATTTATTGAAAATTGATTTATGGCTTCATATATGGTTTATTATAGAGAATATTTCACATAACCCTCGGAAAGAATGTATACTCTTCTGTTGTTGGGTGGGGTGTTCTATTGACTTCAAATATGCAATTGAATCTTGTTGTGAACTTTTAATTTTAGTGATTATACATTTTAAATCTAACATTTCATTTTGATTTTTCCTATAATTTCTCTCTTACTAATTAATATTCTTCACTTAGTGGAACATTGTCTTTGTATTTTTCTTTAATTGTTGGCTCCTGATTTCCCTCAGCACTTATGGCGTATTAAAAATAGTTGATTTAAAGTCACTGTTTAGTGTATCCAATATTTGGGTTTTCTTAGGGATTATTCTATTGACAGCTTTTTTTTTCTCTGTGTATACATCATATTTTCCTGTCTTTTTGTATGTCTCTTGACTTTTAGGAATTTAGAATACATAATGTGATAACACTAGAAATCTGATTGATCTCTTCTCCATTGTTATTCTTTTGTTACTGTTCGTTTCTGTTGCTGCTTTCTGAATTAATTTTGTAAAACAAACATTTCATTATATTTGACCACTGAAGTTTTCTGTTTGTTATTTTAGTTGTCAATTAATGATTGGGTGGAGATTTATTTTAGTGTCTTGAACCAATATGTCCCCTTGCCTTTGAAAAGGCGCTCTATAAGTTTTGGGGGATTTGTTCCCTGCTTGCACATAGAATCAACATCAGTAAAATGTGGTTAATTCAGGCCTTCTCATGTTTTTTCTGAGGTTGCATACAGCTCTGAACATGAATGTGGCTTTCTAAATTCATAGGAATATATTGGAGGTTTTAAAGCCCCCAGTAACATTTCATTTCCCATTTTTCCTTATTAGTTTTTTTTTTTTTTTTTTTTTTGTCTTCCTATTGTTACCCTCAACTGGTATTGCTGCCTGACAGGCAGCTACAATGTTAAACAATTGCTGCTGATTGTTTTTGACAAATGTCCTAGGGAGAGGACTGTTTGGACATAATAAAATCAGAGTCATGTCACATAAAGCCAAACATTGGGGGTTGTAGCTGTCCAGTTAGTTGCCAAACAAATCAAACCGTGAAAATTATTTGGGGGTATGACTTGTTGAAAACTCCAAACACATTTTCATCCCTAAAGTGACTGTTGGGCTGTTGGATTACATAGCTATGATAGTTGTAAAGCTATCAGTTTTCAAGTTAGTGAAGAACCAGAGAGGTGTAGGTAGAAATAGAGCAAACTGAAATGCCATAAAACTCACTGTTCTTACTGACATTCAGTCATTTTTTTCTGAATAAAAACTCCTAGAATTGTAGCAAATTTTTGATAATTTCCATTAATCTGAAAAAGTTACGAATTTTTGCCTATGTTTTCATGTTTTTATGGAAGAATAGATTATTTAAGAATTTTTAACCTAAAATTTCTTCAAAAATGATAACTTATGTTCTTATGAGTTAGTAAACTACTATATTAAAGCTGCTAGTATGTAGCAGATATTCAATGTATTTTAAATTTACTACTCACCTTTCTGCTTAACTGCAAACTCAGTGATTTAAATCTTAGTAAGTTGTTATTCTTCATGTTGGAGTTGCCCAAATTACTTGTCACAAAAATGTGTAGAATGGTGTCAGGATGCTCACTCAGTAGATATTACCCTATAACATACCAACTTTTAGGTACATACTTATTTGTGAGGTGACTTTAGGGCTTCATTATTCCATTACAAACTTATTTTCATTCGTGTCTCCCAGCATGGAGTTGCCTCTACTAACACCAGTATTGCATTGTTGCCTTATTCAGACTCTATTCATCACCATGCCCTATAGATCTTTTTTTTTAGCCTGACGCACACATAGCAAATTATTTATCTTATTTATTATTTATTTTTTGTTAGATTTATATAGTGCATTCCTCCCTAAAAGTTTAAGGCACTCTTCTGAGAACTTAAATCTGTGGCTCATGAAACATTACAGATATTAAATAAAATTGAAAATGGGGAAGAGTAGATAAGAAAACAGAAAGGTAAAATCTTAGGGATAATGCATGATCAAGGGGAAGGGAGGAAGTATATATTGGTCAGCTTATTTTTCTTCTTTTGGTATGCCACCCTGAGAACTTATCTCTAATGAAGCTCTTATTTTGAGGTCTGATCCAGTATCAAGATTCCTGTAGTTATCTACAGTTCAAAAAAAGAAAAGAAGCATATTTTACACATTGGCATGAAAAGCAAATATAACTCAATGTGTTTTCATTGTATTACCCAAGTTATAAATTTAAATGATAAATAAAATTAGTCTCAGAAACAATTTATTTCTTGATAGGTATAATTTGCTAATTTAAGTGTGAACTGGTAGTGGGAAAACTGTCCTGTGAGAATAGGCTTATGATCCATGTTTAATGAAGACAGTGTAGAAAGAAACAGGGTATTTCATAGTCTGTGAGTCACTAAGCATCAAACTGATGTGAGAGTTAACAAATCACAAATATTACTAGGATTGAAGTTATAAGAAAGAATGATAAAATGTCTTCGCTCATAATCCCTCCAACTCTGGCATACAACAATGTGAAGTTTTAGTTTAGAAAAAGAAATCAAATTACTTGAAGTTAGAGTACAGATTTGGTATTATGGAAGGTATTAAGGGGCATGTATGAGTGGATATTGGTATGCTGCCTCTTACATTGAGTTGCTGAGAAATCACCATTTAGGACCACTTACAGGAATTTATTTGCTTAATATAAGTGTTTCATACACACACACAAACACACACACACATACACACACAAGTACATGTACATTTTCCCTCCAATACATTAAAATATAGTTTATGTGATCATAGTGTATTATTATTCTTTGGTTATTTTGAATAATGTTAATATTTATCCCAGAGGGGCTAAAATCAACTCAGATGATTCACTATCTCATTAGTAGATCCATAAGAGAAGCATTTGAATTTTTTTTTTTTTTTTCTGTCTTCTGTTACCATGAATGAGGGCAAGTTGACTTTGGCTTTTTTCTTGATTCACAATGAGTTTCAGACCCCAGGGTTCTGCAAATTAACTCATTAAACTGAAATTTCCATGAGATTTTCTGAAAATCTCACTTAGAAGAGATTTTCTCAAAAAATACAAACCAAATTTATTTTTAAAAAACTAAAAAGGTTTTCCACAAGTCCTCTACTGTGGCAGAAGCCATGGATAAGGTTCTTATCTGGATAGTTTTGGATCCAGGCCTATTTCTTTCTTTCTTTTTTTTCCTCTGTTGAAGTGCAGAACCCTGTTATTTCTGGCTGCGGCACCCTATCCCTTCAGAATTTGGCTACAGTCCCAAAGGCCATCCTGCTCTGAAGCAAACAGTCACAATATCTGTAATTGTATGCCCATGTCTTGGCTGTTTTTCTGTATTTTGGGTTTGATTCTTCTTCTTTTTCCTAAGAAAGATAAACTATGTTTTATGTAATACTTTATTATAAAATTTCTATGATGTTTAATATAGTGGTCATTTATTATTTTGGTGAAACCAAAGTGTTTATTCTTGTCATTCATTCAAATGGTATTACAACCAAATTAATTGATTATGTATATATAGGATACAGGTTACAGGTACATGGTATAGTGTGAAAACTATTTCAATTTTTGTGATCAGTGACTATTTTGCATCAGTGAATTAATGGAGCGTGTCATATAACTTTGAAAAGTACACTGATATTGTTTTAGTAATAAGTGAAAAAACAAGTTAGTGTGTCTTTCAAGTTTCATTATAAGGTATGGGTATATAATGAGCCAATATTAGTGATAATTTTATAAAATCTTTATAGGTTACAATATTTTTGCTGGTCCAAAGACATTTTATACCCTCCCTCCCTTTCATCATTGATTTGAAAATAACAATCTCCTTAGCATGATTTTTTTTTCTTGCTTTTTTCCTTATCCTGTTTGATGTAATTTCAATGTGGTCTAATTATGTTCATGTGCAAGATGTTAGACTCTGCTGTAATAAATCAGTTTGCAGGACTGGGAATGGGTTGGCTGTAACATTTTAAGCAAGAGCTACAATAACATGTATTTTTTTCTGTCTAATTTTTGTTCCATGTCTTGGAATCAGATGATGTGGTGCCTAGATGTTCAGTTAAGTGATCTACAAACATCAACCTGAATTTGGGATAAACTTCTAAGAGACTCATATCTTACTTTAGACCATGAAGTTAGTGGAATTGTCTTTGTCCTTCCTGTCTCCCAGGCAGGTTACCACCTTAGACATAGAATTGCTGTTTGAGTGAAACATGCAGCTGTTAATAGGGAAGGCCTCCTGATTTGGTAAGTTGACACATCCTTGCTCCATCTTCCTAATCTTTTTAAGTAATTATATCATTATTTTTAAGTCAAATTTTATACAATTATTTTGTCCTCTGCCTCATAGAAAAAGAAATATTCTAGTACTTCTCTAATGGATACTTTGAGTTTAAAATGACATCTGAAAAAGCACTTAAGATGCTTCTCCCCATTCCTATTAAAAGGCTAAGAAAAAACAAATAGGAGTTCACAAAAATTTAGAAAACTAAGAATGACAAATAATTGCTAGAACTAAATTGAAATGGATTTACATGATATATGATGTGATAAACATCCTATTTCACCAAGTCCTTTGTTGCAGAGCAAATATATCTCCAGGTCAACCTAAAAAATCCACATAAATATTTTTATTACCATATAGGGTCGATAAAAAAAATTTGTGTCAGCCATTGAGTCGAATTACCTTCTGTTCTGTAATATATAATTTTTCTTTGTCATGCACACATACACACACACATTGTGGGAATGGAGTAGTTCAGAGAACACCATTACCTTAAAAAAAAAAGAATATATATATATGAATAAGTATATATACTTATATATAAGAATATATATACTTATATATTTTTATACTTTTTAATATACATTTTATACCTCCATCCCTTTCATCATTGATTTGAAAATAACAATCTCCTTAGCATGATTTTTTATTTATACTTATATAAATAAGCATATATATAAGTTTATATATAAGAATATATATTATATATATTCTTTGTTTTTTTCAAGGCAATGGTGTTCTCTGAGTTACTCCGTTCCTACAATGGCTTACATTGGTTTAATTTCTCATTGACAGCATTTGAGGTATACTGGATGGTACTGATTCTGATGTCAATTAATGCAGAAACCTTAATGCAACATCCTTGTAAATAAAGCTATAAGAAATTTTGCAAAATTAATGCAACATCCTTGTAAATAAAGCTATAAGAAATTTGTTTTATTTTTTCTCTTTAAAAAACTTATTTTTTACTGCAACATAATAAATAGATGTATACTTTTTCAGAATACATGTGATAATTTAAGTCAGTCATGTAATTTGAAGAGATCAAATCAGTATAATTGGTATATATATATCCCCTTAAAACTTTTCTTTTTTATTCTAGAAACATTTGAAGTATTCTTTTCCAGCTATTTTGAAAAATATAATAAGTTATTATAAACTATAGTCACTCTACTGATATATCTAACACTAGGTCTTATTTCTTCTATAAAACTCTGTATTTGAAGAGCATAATTTTAGCAAACATTAGACACTGTTTTTAGTTATTATTGAAATGGCATTAAAACTATCAGAGAAGATAATTTAGTTAACATTGTAGTGTTTATATTGGTTTGGAAATAATTCTAATCAACATTCAATATATTTCTATTTTATTGAGAAAAATTAAAACAGAAAATGAATATGAAAAAACAGTAGTACTAAGCCTGAAATTTTAATACACTTTCTGAGTATGGAAAGAAAGATATCTCCCCTTTGGGTGTTTTAGCTTTACTAATTAATTTGGGGAGTCACAGACCTAAAGAGATACAAGGAAAGTAATGCATACAAGTACAATGGAGCTGGTGTTGAGGGGAAAACAGTGCTAAAGATGCAATGAATCTAAGGCACACATCTCAATAAAGAGAATCAGTATTTATCAGTTCCAGTGACTGCAATGTGAGAAAATTCATGCCTCTTAGTAGATTTTCTGATTTTTCAGAAGCTGGAAATCTACATTCAAATAATAATTTAAGAACCAGAGCTGACTCAGTTCAAACAATGCATGTGTGAAATACACTGTAATGAACTTGACCAAAGTCAAAATGAAAGAGAAAATTCTACAAGCATCCAGGAGTAAATACCAATTAACCTGCAGGGTGAGATCTATCAGGGTGACAGTGGATTTCTTAGCTGAAGCTTTACAAGCCAGAAGAGATTGGGCTATGAATTTCAATTTACTTTAAAAAAGCAACTTCCAGCTTAGGATCCTGTATCCTGCCAAAGTAAGTTTCATATTCAATGGAGAAATCATATTTTTCAATGACAAGGAATCATTGAGAAAATTTGCCACTACAAGACTAGCCCTGCAAAAAGTACTGAGACCCATACTGCACAGACAAACAACATCAACATGGACCATCAGAAAAGTAAAGTCACCCAGAAATGAAAGGCTAAAGCCTAGCTTCCACAATAGCCCAAGCAATAAAATTAGGCATCAGACATCCACAAAACAAAACAAACAGAACTCTGCCAAATTTACCACTTGTCCCAATAAAAGTGAATAGCTTGAATTCCCCACTGAAGAGTCACAGGCTGACTGACTGGATAAAAACACACAAGTCAACTACACATTGTATTCAGTAAACACATTTAAACTCTTAGGACAGGGAAAGAAGACAAGATGGCAGACTCAGCCAGCTTTCCACAGAGGCTCCTGTCCAGAAGGAGAGTTGAAAGATGGGAATTTAGTAAGTAACCTAGAGGAATCGAGCTGTACCAAGAGAGAAGGTTGAAGAACACACATCAACACCACTGAGGCGAGCTGAGACCACAAGGACGCAAAATAAAGGTACAAAATCCATCATCAAGCAGACGGGAGTCCCCCCTCCCCCACGAGTCTGGCTTAAGAGCCCTACAAAAAAAAGGGCAGAAATCTAAAGCCCTCCCACTTCATTTCACGGGAGTGACCTTCTAAAAACTGGTCCTGCCTCCCCTACTAGGGTGCCATGGTGCTCCCCTGCCAGGCATAAAAAAACTGTATAAAACTTTGAATATCTTTCCCAGTAGTCCAACACTCCCCTCCACTCACACGGAGGTCAGGAGGTCTATTCCCGAGGAGTTCGGATCCCTGGGTGATTTATCGAGGGGAGGGGTGTGGACAGAGCCTGAGTTGCGACTGACCAGTGCTGACTCTGAGGCACGAGAGTGAGGAACACGCAGCCAAGGGGAAGTCACGCCACGGCACTTCCTATGACGGGGTGCACCAGCCCTCTTTGACCAGCCATACGGCTAGGCGTATAACTGAGTGAAACTCTAACTTCCCCGTTTGAAGTGCTGACCTGTCAGCACTCCCTCACCACCCTCACTCAGGGGCCTGGGGACCTGTCCCCGGATAAGGTCAGATCCTTGGGCGAATCCTCCAGGGGAGCTGACAGTCCCTGAGCTGCGGCTGGACAGTGCTGGCACGGAGTCACGCTAGCAAGGAGGAGGAGCCGTGTCTCGGTGGCACTTCCCTGCAGCACGGGCTACATAAAACCAAGTGAGCGCTTCCAGCGCTGAGCCCCCAACGCCCCCTCCCACTCCCACTTGGGGATCTGGGGGCCTGCCCTCCAGAAGTCCGGATTGTTGGGGGACCTCTTGTGGGGAGCTGAGTGCCTGAACTGCGCTGTCTCTGGGGCGTGGAAGCGAGGAGCCGACGGTTGGCTCCAGAGCGGCGGTTCCCAGAGAAGCAGAGCTACGGGTCCCAGAGAA